>JAAGEH010001430.1:0-10168 GCA_011751065.1 Lasiurus cinereus
TGAAGACTGTTAACCCATGCTACACCATGATTCAAGACAAAAAATTTCATTTATTTATAATTAGAAATAAATATTTCACAATATATAATTACATATTGTTTTTGTGATTAATCACTATGCTTTAATTATGTTCAATTTGTAACAACGAAAATACATCCTGCATATCAGATATTTACATTACAGTTCATAACCATAGCAAAATTACAGTGATGAAGTAGCAACAGAAATAATTCTATGGTTGGGGGTCACCACCACATGAGGAGTTGTCTTAAAGGGTCGTGGCATTAGGGAGGTTGAGAACCACTGCAGTAGGGGCAATGCTGGAGGCAGCTGGTCAATGATTCTCTCTCATCATTGATGTTTTTTCCCTTTCTCTCTAAAAAATCAATAAAGACTTTTAAAAAATGAACAGTGTTAAGACTGATTTGACTGAACAACAACAAAGTGATTGTGGGCCATCACATATTCTTCCAATTCTTGTAAGAAAAATCATGCCTTGTTCTGTCTTTATACAGCATGTCCCAGGCATAGCTTTTAGCTTTTAGGGAACAGGAAGCAACCTGGAGCTGGTCAGCCTCAGCTGAGAATATAGTGTTTGATTTCTTGACTTTGTGAAGAAAAGATTTCACAACAGGAGTTCAGAGATTTTAAAAATATATATATATTTTATTGATTTTTTACAGAGAGGAAGGGAGAGAGATAGAAAGTCAGAAACATCGATGAGAGAGAAACATCGATCAGCCGCCTCCTGCACGCCCCACAGTGGAGGTGTGCCCGCAAGCAAGGTACATGCCCCCAACCGGAATCGAACCTGGGACCTTTTAGTCCGCAAGCCGTCACTCTATCCACTGAGCCAAACCGGTCTCGGCTTTTTTTTTTTAAGAGTTCAGAGATTTTGAGGGAACATTTATTAAAGATGGGGATAATGAAAAAAAATCCAGGGCTTAGGATAGAAAAAGGAAAAACAGAGAACTAGATGGGGATCCTTTGGCTCTCTAGAAACACTACAGTGAGCTCACTGGAGAATCAGAGAAAAGAAGGCATTGAGCACGTGTTCAGGGGGTTAGCCCGGGATGACCTCTCTCTCTACTCATTGCTGCCCCAGTTGCAGGAGGAGCGGGATCCCTTAAAAGCTTAGGAGAGCCTGATTGTTGTGATTCAGTGGTTGAGCAAATATGAAACTGCAGAACATGGTTGCAATCCCAGTCAGGACCCATGCTCAGATGGTGGGCTGGATCCTCATTGTGAGGCATGCAGGGGCAGCCTATCAGTGATTCTCTCATCATCGATGTTTCTACCTTCTTTCCTCCCTTCTTCTCTGAAATCAATAAAAATATTTTTGAATGTATGTTTTAAATCAATTATACTTACATCAAAGTTTAAAATGATTACAACTTGCCACTTCTCAATTATTTTACTATTTTATTATGAAAGCTCTTGAGCATGTTTATACCTACTGTATCAATAAGTAGGAAATAAAATCTAATGATTTATTACTGAAATATCTCATCATCCCATATCAATGCTATCACTTTGGAAGTTTGAAAGTGATGATGATGAGAGTATTTATACCAGGAAAATTGACAAATACTACAAATCTTGACTTCACTTAATATACTATTGAATTCTTCAACTTGAACTGAATGGTGGAGAATGTTAGCTACATAGGTTAATCTTATAAATATATCATTCAAGTGGGCTTTAAATTGTACATAGGATACAATTTTAGAAAAGCAAATTTCTTCCCAGTATTCAAAACATACACTGAGTAGCCAGATTATTATGATCTCTTAAAGCACTCAGGATATGCCACTCAGTGTATATCCTATATAATAAAAGGCTAATATGCAAATTGTCCCCTTGACCAGGAGTTTGACCAGCAGGCAGGCCAGCTAACTGCCCATGTCCCCTCCCCCTGGCCAGGCTGGCCAGACCCCATCCATGCACAAATTCATGCACCAGGCCTCTAATACACACACACACACACACACACACACACACACACACACACACACATTGAGTGGCCAGATTATTATGCATTCAGAGGTCATAATAATATGGCCACTCAGTGTATAGTTCCAAATGGCAAAGAAAGAAGTCGAGTCTTTGAGAAATGTGTGAGGTGAAAACAGGTATCTTCAATGGTGAAATGACTTCCTATTGATTAAACCATAAATTCATTTGAAAAAATTGCAAAAGTTGCTGAAACCGGTTTGGCTCAGTGGATAGAGCATTGGCCTGCGGTCTGAAGGGTCCCAGGTTCAATTCCGGTCAGGCGCATGTACTTTGGTTGTGGGCACACCCCCAGTGGGGGTTGCCCAGGAGGCAGCTGATTTGATGTTTCTCTCTCATTGATGTTTCTACCTCTCTATCCCTCTCCCTTCCTCTCAATAAAATATATATTAAAAAAATTTGCAAAAGTTTCTGACCACACTTGTCAACAAAGGAGATAAAGACAATGTAAGTAAATGCATAAAGAAATGCTCACATTTTTAAATATTTCTTAGGGAAATGGAATTAAAACAAGGTAGCATTACTGATTTTCAGGCCTATAATTTAAAGTATTAAACATCATATGTGCCCACAGGGATAATGAAAAACTAGAATGTTCATTATTGTGGGTGTCTGGAAAAGCAAAGAAAGGCCATTTTGGATCACAGTTCTGCATATCTTAAAAAGTAAAAGACTTACCTACACTGCAACAGCTAGATAAGAAAAACATACATTTGTATAAGGAACTGAACCCAATGTTCCCAGAAAATTTATTTATAATACCTCAAACCTGGAAATAACCAAAAACTATAGTCAGATCAATGGATAGTGTTGTTATTTACAGAACTCAATATAATTCAGCAATAAAAAGTAATTAACTTTTCACATAAGCATTAGTGTTGAACCTCAAATTAACCATGTAGCATGAAAGAGTCCCATACTTGTTAAAAAATACACACATTATAGTGTTTATAACATTATGAAAAATATGGACTAATCTTGTAAAGGAAGGAAAATCAATGACTGCATTTAGAGCTGGGGAAGGCAGAACGAGAGATTTTAAAAGGGCAGGAGGTAAATATAGGGTGTTGTAAAGTAGGTATAGAGTTGGTAAGGAAATTAATACAATAGTTAATAAATAATAAACCAAGAATAATCTCTTCCCTGGTCATTGTACTTCAATTGGTTGGGCACCATCCCATGTCCAGGTCAGGGCACAAGCTTGCCTGGATGCCCTGTAGGAGGGGGACAGGAGGCAGCAGTTCAATGTTTCTTTCTCTTATCATCATTTCTTTCTGTCTCCCTTCCTCTCTTTCTAAAAGGTCAATAAAAATATTTTAAATATATAAAAAACTTATTTAAAAATAGAATAAACTCTGTGTTTTGCATACTCATATTTGTAAGCCTATTTTTGACTTAATCTGTATATAGGTGAGAGATATCTTTATTTCACATGTGATGTTTTTAGAGCTTTATCCCTATGTCCAAGTTCACCACATAGTACACATTGAAAAGTGCATTTTGTTGCATTTCAGTTACAAATATCTATATACAGTATATAATAGCCTAAGCGACTGTTCAGCTGGTAGCTATGATGTGCACTGACCACTGGGGAGCAGATGCTCAATTTTTAGGAATGGAAGCATGGAACAAACTGATGAATCTCAGAGGAAGGGAGGAGTGGGGAAGCAGGAAAGATCTTATAGGCCTTGTGCATGGATTCATGCATTGGTGGGGTCCCTCAGCCTGGCCTGTAAGGATTGATCCAAATCCATTCACTGAGCCTACAACATCCTCCGAGGAGTACTGGATTGCAAGAGGGTGCAGGCCAGGCCAAAGGACCCCACCAGTGCACAAATCCATTCACTGAGCCTCTAGTACTTAATAAAGCCTTAAGAAGCACTTCCAAATAAAGGCATGGATATCCCTGTCTTGTTAGGAAATTAAAATGGCAACATTACATGGGTTCTACCATCTCTCTCCTAATTCCCTGGGAGATTAGTCATATCTTAAGGGAAGCAAATATAGGTAAGCAATGAAGACTATTTCTATTGGAATCCACAGGAATGCTGACAGGTTACAAAACATACAACATGGGACTGATTATAGGATTATCCTTCCTCAGCTCTGAGGTCTTACCAGTTGAGGAAATTTTGAGGTGAACACCCTGGATGGTCCAGGGAACTTCAAAAAACTGTTTATTTTTCTCTGTCAATGACTTCAGCCACACAATATGGGTATGGAAGTCCTGAGAATGTAAGTAAACATCACAGAAACTACAGGCCATTGATCCTTTGTGGATAATGTTCAGAAGAGGCACTTTTCATCCAATTTACTGGTCTTTCCCACTCACTATGAATACAATGTTTCTGTTCTAATGCTAGTTCCATTTAAATCGTAGAGGCTTAACAAGTGACACCAGCCTATGATATTTCATACATCATGTCACATCTTTATAGTATGTGGGGAAAAATTCTCCTAAACATTGCTGAGAATTATGTAATACTGTGAACAGAGAATATAATTCATATTGTTCACACAGGCACAACAAAGGACTCCTATCCTGGGTGACTATTGAACTCACCAATAATAGAGGCATTGCATTGCAAATTAGAACCACAAAGCCATGTAGACTTTCTTTCAAGGCCTTGGTCAACAATGCAAAATAACCCAATTTTGGGTAAAGAGTGATTTTCTGCCATTCTTATGTACCTTCCAAAGCACAAAGAGTTTGGGAGCCCACAGATGTTGTCATGCCAATTTACTCTCTTTAAAAATTATCTATATCTACATCTATCTCTATATCTCTATATTTCTATATATATGGACTTCAGAGAGAAAGGAAGAGGTGCGAGAAACATCAATGAAGAGAGAGAATCATTGATCTGCTGCATCCTGTACGCCCCCTACTGGGGTTAGAGCCACAACCTGGGCATGTGCCATTAACCAGAATCAAACCTGGAACCCTTCTGTCTACAAGCCCACTCTCTTTTCACTGAGCTAAGCCAGCTAGGGCCTAATTAACTCTCATAAAGGAAACATTAAGAACTAAAGTGCTGCCATGCTCAGGTGGCTCAGTGGGTTGGAACATCCTCCCATAAAGCACCCCAGCTAAAGGATGGTGTCTTTGATTCCTGGTAAAGGCACAAAACTGGGTTGCAAAGTATCCTTCCTTGTTTGGAATGCATAGAGGAGGCAATTGATCCATCTTTCCTTTCGTATCAATGCTTTTCTCTCTCTCTCTCCTGCCCTCTCTCTCTCCCTCTTCTTCTCTATCTCTACAATTAATAAACAATCCCTAAGACAGAATTAAACAGTTAAGGTGTTGATGTTTCAAGTACATATGGTTAAATCTAACACTATCTCTCTAGAACAGTTATCAGAATCATCTAAACCCAGTGGAATTTTGTCTCCTGTCATGTAAGAGATTAAAAGAATCAATATCACAGATTTCAGAAAAACCCCACACTATTAGTGTCATAGTCGTGATCCCCACATTTTTTTTATTTAAGCCCTGAAATCTGATGGTTTCTGATTAAAGTCACCTCTTTTTGCTTTTAGCTTAGGTTAGTCTTTGAGTGATAAAAATAACTTCCCCACGGGCGAAGCTGTTTCTGAGGGATTCCAACATAATTTTAGACACTGAAGTGAGCAGAGCCCATGGTGAACTAGAAATGTTTTAATGTCTATAAATACTGCCAGTGACATGGGAGGCACAAGTCAGCCAACTTGCAGTCTTTCTTAAAGCAGACAATCCTCTGGGGATCACATGGAAACTGGTGTTGGGATTCGAAAGACGATTTCCTGAGACAGATGTATTGTAAGTGTTTAAGGCTCCTCAGGCTCTCACATAGTATTCCATCTATTACATATCCTGGCCCTTTACTGTGTCCTCCAGCCAGTTTTTTCAAATTCTGTGGAAGCTTACCATAATTCCTGTCTCCTTGTACATTTCTGTGTTTGTCATTTTCCTCTGGAGAGCTATCCTTGCGGTGAGTAAATTAAAGCACCTTACAAGAGAAAACCAAGATAGTGGCATATGTCAGCACCTAAACTGCTGTCTTGCACAACAATTTCAAAACTACAACTAAAAGACAGAACAAACACCATCCAGAACCACGAAATTCTACAACTAGAAGTAAAGAGAGCCAAAACTGGTTTGGTTCAGTGGATAGAGCGTTGGTCTGCAGACTGAAAAGTCCCAGGTTCAATTCCAGTCAAGGGCATGTACCTTGGCTGTGGGCATGTCCCCAGTAGGGGGCGTGCAAGAGGCAGCTGATCAATGTCTCTCTCATTGATGTTTCTAACTCTCTGTCCCTCTCCCTTCCTCTCTGGAAAACATTAATTAAAAAAATATATTAGAAGTAAAGAGAGGGGCTCACGAAGACTCAAAGGAACTGTAAAAAGCTGAGGTACAGAGACACGTGCGAGGAGAGGACGGGAGGCGGTGGGTCTGGCTGGCTTCTTCTAGTGGGAGGGAGATGGAAAATCCCGACTGCACTGAACCCCATTTCTGACTGCACTGAACCCCAGTTCCAGACGAGACTCATATGGGGTGAGTCATGAAAAGGGAGGAGTGCACAGAAACTTAGGGGAGCTGCAAAAAGCAGAAGTCTGGAGGCGCGCACAAAGAGGACTGACGGCCGATTGTGCCCTGGGCTTTCTCTAGTGGGAGGAAAACAGAACCTCCCAACTGCACGGAAATCTAGGTCCAACTGCACTAAACCCCAGGTTTGGGCAAGACCCAGGGGACCCAGACTTGTATGGGTCCTGGAATGTACAGACACTCAGGGGACCCGGAAAGGCAGAGGTCTGGAAGTACACATGCATGTTCACAGAGAGGGCTGCAGCAATTACCGAGGGGCACTGAGACCTAGGGTCTACTGTGTAGGGCAGAGCTGACAGGAAGCCAAGGCTGTCTGCTCAGCCTTTAGATTCCTCCACATTCAAGCCTAGCACAAAGGCTGTTGTAATCTTGCAAGTCTTAAGGCTGAGTCTGGCACAAAAGTTCTCCGGGAGCAGACACAGCTGATCCTCACAACCAATTGGCTTGGAGGTCAATTCCCCCAGTGATACCAACAACAGTCAAGACTTAACTACAACAAATCTGTGCACATAGCCCACAAAAGGGTGCACCAAGAGAGTCCACCTCAGGTAACTGGGAAGGCAGAGCTACTAGGACACATAGGACACCTAGCACACAAAGCTACTCTAACAACTCTGGGAAGCAGCGAAAATGTGGAGGCAAAGGAACAGATCACAAATGAAAGAAATGGAGGAAAACAAAGGACTGGGTAAAGAGTTCAAAACCACCGTTATAAGTTTTTTTTAAAGAATTTCCTAGAAAAGATGGATAAATTTAGTGAGACTCAAGAGGAGATGAAAAAAGAACCAACTAGAAATTAAACATACACTGACTGAAAAAAATATAATAGAGAGACATAACAGCAGACTAGAGGAACACAAGAATCAAGTCAAAGATTTGAAATACAAAAAAACAGAAAACACGCAATTGGAAAAGGAAAAAGAAAAAAGAATCCAAAAATGTGAAGATAGTGTAAGGAGCCTCTGGGGCAACTTCAAGCATACCAACATCAGAATTGTGGGGGTGCCAGAAGAAGAGAGAGAGCAAGATACTGAAAACCTATTTGAAGAAATAATGACTGAAAACTTCCCCCACCTGGTGAAAGAAATAAACTTACAAGACCAGGAAGCACACAGAACCCCAAACAATAGGAATCCAAAGAGTACCACACCAAGACACATCATAATTAAAATACCAAGAGCAAAAGACAAAGAGAGAATATTAAAAGCAGCAAGAGAAAAACAGTTCATTATCTACAAGGGAGCACTCATACAACTGTCAGCTGATTTCTCAACAGAAACTATGCAGGCCAGATGGGAGTGGCAAGAAATATTCAAAGTGATGAATAGCAAGAACCTACAACGAAGAATACTCTACCCAGCAAAGCTATCATTCAGAATTGAAGGCCAGATAAAGAGCATCACAGATAAGAAAAAGCTAAAGGAGTTCATCAACACCAAACCAGTATTATATGAAATGCTGAAAGGTACTCTTTAAGAAAAGGAAGAAGAAGAAAAAGGTAAAGATAAAAATTATAAACAACAAATACATATCAACAAGTGAATCTAAAAATCAAGTGAATTAAAAATCTGATGAACAGAATAAACTGGTGAATATAATAGAATAAGGGGCATAGAAAGGGAGTGGACTGACAATTCTCATGGGGAATGGGGCAAGTGGGCTGCAGGGAGACTGAACAAAAAATCATACACCTATGGATGAAGATAATGGAGGGGGAGGTTAAGGCAGAAAGAGGGGTGGGAGCTGGGTGGAGGAGAGCTATGGGGGAAAAAAAGAGGAACAATTGTAATAGTCAGAACAATAAAGATTTATTAAATAAAAAAATTTACCTTATAGTGCCTATAATATTATGAAAAATATGAAATAATCTATTGTAAGAGAATGTAAATCAATGGCTATATGGAGGACTAGATAACTTGAAAGATTATAAAAGGGAAAGAGGTAAATACAGGGTGTGGCAAAATTAGGTTTAGAGTTGTTAGTATTGAAAATAACACAATGGTAAATAAATTATAATAAAATTAGAAACTCCCATGGCTACATTCTTGGGCATGATTATGTTCACAGAATGGTCTTTGGTTTGATTCCTGATCAGAGCACATGCCTGCCTGGATCTATAGCAGTGGACGTGCAGGAAGCAGAAGATGCATGTTTCTCTCCCTCTTCCCTTCTCTATAAAAATCCATAAAGATTTATTAAAAATATATAAAACTAGAGGCCTGATGCACAAAATTTGTGCACGGGTGGGGTCCCTAAGCCTGGCCAGTGACCAGGGCCAATTGGTGCCTTCTGGCTGCCAGAAGGAGCATTCCTTCCCAGGCTTCTGGTTGGGACCTTCCTTCCCCAGATGCAAGCTACTGGCCAGAGCCTTCTTTCATTCTGTGACTCTGCCTGGTGGTCAGCATATGTCATAGCGAGCCATCAAATTCCCACATTCTAGGTCAAACTGCCAAGCAGACAGTGCATATTATACACACACACACACACACACACACTAGAGGGCTGGTGCACAAAATTCATTCATAACTGCCCTCCCTCAGCCCAGCCTGCATCCTCTTCACTCTGGGATCCTTCAAGGAATGTTCGACTGCCCATTTAGGCTCGATCCCATGGCAGTTGGATATCCCTCTCACATCCCAGGACTGCTGGATCCCAACTGCTCATCTGCCTTCCTGCCTGATTGCCCCTAACTGCTTTTGCCTGCCAGCCTGATCACCCTAACCATTCCCAGCCTGATCAATACGAACTGCTCCTCTGCCGGCCCAATTGCCCCTAACTGCCCTCCCCTGCCAACCTGATTACCCCTAACAGCCCTCCCTTGCTCACCTGGTCATCCCTAACTGTCCTCCACAAGCCTGGTTGCCCCCAACTGTCCACCCTTGCTGGCCCGGTCACCCCTAACTGCCCTCCCTTGCCAGCCTGGTTGTCCTAACTGTCCTTCCTTGCCATCCTGTCCACCCTAAAGGTCCTCCCCTGCTGGCCTGGTTGCCCGTAACTGCCCTTCCCTGCCGGCCTGGTAACCCCTGTCCTCCTGTGCAGGCCTGGCCACCCCCAACTGTCCTCCCCTGATGGCCCGATTACCCCTTACTGTCCTCCCTTGCCAGCCTGGTCACTCCTAACTGCCCTCCCCTGCTGGCCTGCTCATCACCATCTACCCTTCCCTGCAGGCCTGGTTACCTCCTACTTCTCTCCCTTGCAGGCCTAGTCCCCCCAACTGCCATCACCTGTTGGCCTGGTCACACCTAACTGCCCTCCCCTGCAGGCCTGTTTGCCCCCAACTGCCCTCCCTTGCATGCTTGGTTGCCCCCCAATCGCCCTCCCCTGCATGCCTGGTCTCCCCACAACTGCCCTCCCCTGCAGACCTGGTTCCCCCAACCTTCCCTCCCTTGCAGGCCTGGTCACCCCACTTGTCCTCCACTGCAGGCCTTGTCACCTCTGACTGTCCTCTTCTGCTGGTCTGGTTGCCTCCAACTTCCATCCCCTCCTGGCTTGGTTGCCCCTAACTTCCATCCTCTGCAGGCCCAGTCACCCCTAACTGCCCTCCCCTGCAGGCCTGGTCTCCCCACCCCC
>JAAGEH010001430.1:10178-34072 GCA_011751065.1 Lasiurus cinereus
CCCCCCCAAATGCCTTCCCCTGCAGGCCTGGTTGTCCTCAACTGCCTCCCTTACAGGCTTGGTCCCCCAATTTCTCTCCCCTGCAGGTCTGGTTGCCCCTAAATGCCATCTTTTGCCAGCCTGGTAGTCCCCAACTGCCCTCTCCTGCAGGCCTGGTCACCCCCAACTGCCCTCCCCTGCAGGCCTGGTACATCCCAAATACCCTGCCCTGCTGGCCTGACCTGCCACAACTCCCTCTCCTCCCAGCCATCTTGTGTTCACATGGGGGCAGCCATCTTTGACCACATCGGGGTAGCCATTTTGTGGTTTGGAGTGATGGTCAATTTGCATCTTACTGTTTTATTAGATAGGATTATATAGGATAGTTATTGAAAATAAAATAAATTGTTTTTCATACAACTGTAAGCATACTTTTGCCCCACCATGGGTATGGGTAACAGAGAAGTATATTTTACGTGTGATGGTTTCTGAGCTTTATCCGTATGTTCAACCTCACCAAATAGTACACATTAGAAAAGGAATTTTCATTGCATGTCAGTTATACAATACCTAAGTAAAGCTTTGAAATGTGGTTCCCAATAAAAACACAGATATCCTTGTTGTTAGAAAATTAAGATGGCAATTCTATATAGACACTAGTTGCCAGGTGCACAAAATTTGTCACTTGGGGGTTGTGGGTGTGTGTGTCTGTCATCCTAGCCTGTGCCCTCTTACAATCTGGGAGCCCTGGGGGGATGTCCACGGCTTAGTGGCTCCAAGCCATCAATGGGACATCCCTAGCGCTGCCATGGAGGCGGGAGAGGCTCCCACCACTGCCACTGTATTCACCAGCCATGAGCCCGGCTTCTGGCTGAGCAGCACTCCCCCTGTGGGAGCACACTGACAACCAGGGGACAGCTCCTGTGTAGAGTGTCTGCCGCCTGGTGCTCAGCATACATCATAGTGACTGGTCATTCCACAATTCGGTCATTTGCATATTAGCCCTTTATTATGTAGGAGAATACATTGTAGATGAGGCCCCCTAGAACCGTAAGAAATGCAAAAAATTCACTGTTAACCCATTATTGAATTGTCCCCACTGAAAATCAAAGTGCTCCCCTTCTGTGGGGTGTGTGCTGTACCTTGGGAATCACTGGGCTTGACACTTTTCCTCTCTGAACTTTATATCTGAATACATCTGCATATACCATGGAAATTGTAATATTTTCTTCGCCTACCTCACTGAGTTACCATGAGGAGGTTCTGAGCTAATAAACCTAGAAATGTTTCATCAAATAAGTGATGTTATTTTTAAGCTCATGGGTACCCGCACAGGTAGCAGGTGCTGATTAGGGGAGGAGGGCATGATCTTTTCCAGGGACTGCAGCTACGGAAGCTCTGCAGAGGGTTCCGCAGGCCTCCAGAGAGGGCTCTGGCCAGAAGCCCTGCAGTGGTGGTTGTCCCTGGAGGCACTGTCAGGAGTCAGGGCGTTAGGGGGGTGTCGAGGACAAAGGGGAAGTAACTGTCAAAACTTCCCGCTTGGTGCCATTCTTTAAATTGCATGTGATTGTTTTGCAGCTGTACCTGCTCAGGGTGGGGATCCAATCTTCTGGAGTGAAGTGGGGGCTCGTGCAGGGGCCAGCACAGAGCCAAGTGGGCTAGTGAGGTTCAGTGCTGCTGCTGTGGGAGGTGGGAGGCCAAGGGTCTGACCCTGGGGGGTCGCAGGTCTGGATTTGTAGGTCGAAGAGGCATGCCCGGCCCAGCAAAGGAGGCCTGGCAGTGGTGCGCCATGGGCACCTCGGGGTGCTGATGGGTGGTTGCCAGCGTATTATTGTCGGTGCCCCTGGAGTGGGTGGCGGGGGAAGAGATCAGGAGTCAGAAGTGTGGGCTGTAGCTACCCTGAAGGCTGGGTCTTCTCCCCATCTGGTCAGCCTCCCCATTTCCCCAGGGGTGTGGGGGCTGGGGTAGGGTGTCCATGTAAGGGGATTGGAAGAGCTCCCCAAGGTCGCTTCCTCTTCCTTCTTTGCAGTCCGGGCTCCTGTCAGGCACTCTCCTCAAACCCTGGGAACTTGGCTCTGGCCGCCTGCCCCCTGCTGTGCAGTACAGCCTCCTGCAGGTCTGTCAATATGCAAATTGGTTATTACTGGGACACCATACAGGAAAATTAGCATATTACCTTTTTTATATGTATAGATGACCATCTCTCTCCTTATTTCCTGAATCACTGATACTTCTGTGTCAGCAAATATTGTCCAGAAGGGAAGACTACTGCCAGCAGAATGATCAGGAATGCTGAATTGTCACAAAATATACAACCTGGGAATAATTATACGATTATTCTTCCTCTAGCTTTGAGTTCCTGCCTGTTGTGATAACCTTGAGGTGAACACCATACAGGGGCCCAGGGAATCTACAAAACCATGACATTTTTTTCACAACCAATCACTTCAGCTACAAAAAGAACAAACAAGCTTCAGGACTGGGTCATTTGTGGATACTGTTCAGAAGAGGCAATTTTCATCCAATATACTGCCATCTCTTCCACTCACTAGGAAAACAGTGTTTGTCCCAATATTAGTTGCACTTCACAGTGTTACAACAAATGGAACCAGCCTATGAAATTTCACACATCATAACACAGGGCTCCTTTGCAGTAAGTAAGACATAGTATGAACATAGAATATAATTCATATTGTTCACAGAAGCACAACAAGGGACTCTTCTTCTGGGTGATCATTGACCTCACCAATAATACAGGCACCAGGCTAAAAAATTAGAACCAAAAAGTTATGCAGATTTTTGTGAAAGGACTTTGGTCAGCAATACAAAATAAACCAATATTGGCCAAAGAGTAATTTTTTTGCATTATGTGCCTTCCAAAGGGCAGAGAGTTTGGGACCCACGATATATGTTCTCCTGTCCATGCTGACAGATCACAACTATCCTCTCAAACCATCCCAGGCAGTGAATATAACCAAAAAGATTAAAGGTAGAAAAGTAAAAAACATCTTTACTAAAAGATCATAAACCAGAATAGAGGATCAAGCAGTTTGTAGGTTGGTGAATTAGAGCCTAAATTAAGTCATCAGAGGATAATGTGAGAACAATAACAGAAGCACAAAAAAGAACTCCTCTCTGGCAGACCACTGACCTCACCAACATTAGAGACACCAGGCTGCAAACTGGAACCACAAAGTTATGCAAACTTTATTTCATTGCCTTGGTCAGTGGTATAAAATAAGTCATTAATGGGCAAAGAGTGATTTTTTTGACATTATTATACTCTTTACAAAGCACTGAAAGTTGGGGAATCTACCATATCTGTTCATCTCTCCATGATGATAGATTACAACTTTCTTATCAAATCATCCAGAGAGCGAAATTAAAAATAAAAAGCTACAAAGGAAAAAACATCTTTACTAAAGATCATAAACCACAACAGAGGACAGTAAGCAATTTGCAGGCTGGTGAGGTAAAAAGTAAAACAATTCACAAAAGCATAATGTGAGACCCACAATGTCCCTGAAAATGGTAGCATTCCTTAGTTAGAGAGAAAGAAATGAACATCCTGTCAAAAGCTTGAAATAATCATAATTTTCTCAAGCACAAGTGAAAACACAGAATACATTTCCCCTGAGGACACAGGATGTGTGACTGATGCACACTCTTCAGGTGAGCTGGCTGGAAGAAGTGAAATCTCTTCAGTCACAAATGCTCACTGTGACATCAATCGGGTAGTAGGTCTGGATTTGTTAGCAAGTACAATGCAGCTCCTTCTAGCCTCACTTGTACCTGAAACTTATGAGGAATATATCAGAGAGCATGTTTCATTAAAAAAGGCTTAAATTCAGGAAAATAGGTCCCAAAGAGTCGCCTTCATTGTTGTTATACTAAGTGAGAAAAACAAAACATCCCCTGAACATTTAACACTTCTCTGCAGTCTGAACTCTCAGATTTCTAATGAGGTTATCTATAAAACTTCCCACATTCAGTACACACTTATGATTCTTTATAGTGTGAACTCTGAGATGTACAGTGAGGTGAGCCCTTAGATGAAAAGACAACCAATTCTCTACACTCATACGGTTTTTCTCCAGTATGAACTCTGCGGTGTTGTTTGATGGTAGATTCATCCCTGAAGGACTTTCCATAATCACAGCACTTATGCGGCATGTCGCCACTGTGAACTCTGAGGTGCCTAATAAGGTTAGACTTACGGCTAAAAGACTTCATACATTTAGTACACTCATATGGCTTCTCTCCAGTATGAACTCTGAGGTGTACAGTGAGGTTAGACCTTCGACGAAAGGACATCCCACATTCTCTACACTCATATGGCTTCTCTTCAGTGTGAACTTTGAGGTGTAAAGTGAACTGAGCCCTTTGAGGAAAGGACATCCCACATTTTCTACACTTAAAAGGCTTTTCTCTAGTGTGAATTCTCTGGTGTTGTTTGAGGGCAGATTTATAACTGAAGGATTTCCCACCATCACAGTACTCATATGACTTGTCGCCACTGTGAACTCTCAGGTGCCTAATAAAATTAGACTTATGGCAAAAAGACTTCCTACATTCAGTACACTCATATGGTTTCTCTCCAGTGTGAACTCTGAGGTGTACAGTGAGCTTAGACCTTTGACAAAAGGACATCCCACATTCTCTACACTTATAGGACTTCTCTCTAGTATGAATTCTCTGGTGTTGTTTGAGGGTAGACTCATCCCTGAAGGACTTTTCACAACCACCGCACTTATATGGCTTGTCGCCACTGTGAACTCTCAGGTGTCTAATAAAGTTAGACTTATGGCAAAAAGACTTCCTACATTCAGTACACACATATGGCTTCTCTCCAGTGTGAATTCTGAGGTGTACAGTGAGGTTAGACCTTCGCCGAAAGGAGATCCCACATTCTCTACACTTATAGGGCTTTTCTCCAATGTGAACTCTTTGGTGTTGTTTCAGGGGAGATTTATAACTGAAGGACTTCCCACAATCACAGCACTCATATCGCTTGTGGCCACTGTAAACTCTCAGGCATTTAATAAGGTGATATTTTTGGCTAAAAGACTTCCCCCATTCAGTACACTCATATGACTTTTCTCCAGTGTGAACTTTGAGGTGTAAACTGAGCTGAGCCCTTTGAGGAAAGAACATCCCACATTCTGTATACTTATCGGGCTTTTCTCCACTGTGAATTCTCTGGTGTTGTTTGAGGCTAGACTCATCCCTGAAGGACTTTCCACAATCACAGCACTCATATGGCCTGTCACCACTGTGAAATCTCAGGTGTCTAATAAGGTTAGACTTATGGCTAAAAGACTTCCCACATTTAGAACACTCATATGGTTTCTCTCCAGTGTGAACTCTGAGGTGTACAGTGAGGTTATACCTTCGACGAAAGGACATCCCACATTGCCTACACTCATATGGCTTCCCACCAGTGTGAACTGTCTTGTGTCGAATGAGGTTAAAGATGCCTATAAAAACTTTCCTACAATTGTTACACTCAAAAAGCAGTTCTCCAGAACAGACACCCGGCCATTGAACAACTTTCAGGTTGTGGCTGGCAGCATTTTCACATTCACCCCACTGTTGATGACTTTTTCCATCAAGAAATTCCTGTGAAATTTCACTGCCATAGTATAGCTCTTCAGTGTTGAGAGTGGCCTGGTGCTGGGAAAGCTCTGAGTTGTACTGCAAGTCTTCCTCAACTTCCCTGCTGGTTGAAGGCACTGAAGGTAAGTAGAAGCTGGACCTGCTCACAAAGGAAGCCCTGTCCATAGTTTGTTTCCAGGGCCCCTGTCCACATTCATCCATCTGTTGCTGATGAGATTTTCCACTGAAACAGAAGTCTCCAACACATGCATCACTACAGAAGGCTTTCTGCTCAAAGTGTGCTGCATGAGACTCAGTCAGGTGCAAAATACCTTTTAACACAGAGAAACACCGCTTACACAGAAGGGTATTCTGGGTGGCTGGAGCTGTCTTAGAAGCCCTGACTTGCGACTCTCCTTTTATAGATATACTCTGATTAGAAAAGGCCTCATCACCATCAATTTTATGGAAACAACCTGAAAAATGAGAAAGAATAAAGAAATGAATGTGGTGCCGGAGGTAAGTCCCATTGCAAAAGTTTGTTACATATCACACATTAATTCCATGTAACTGTCTGAAAATAAGAGATGTGCAGGAAGAATTAATAAGAGGCTCTTGTGACTTTCTGGGCTAATGAAAATCACAACAGGAAGGCCTTATCATAAATATGACACAAACATGGCAAGCACCACATTGATGAGAATATGGATCTCCAGCTCATCCTTCAACTAACAGTATTCAGCACAGATTGTTTGTAGGAGAGAGGAGTGAGTTGTACAAGAAGTTTGTTCTGTCTTACTCCAAGTAAAATTCAATAAAGGAGTAGCTGGTTTCAAAGACCACTTAGCACATATGTGCACCTCGTAACACATGTGCAAGTCAATATTGCAGAACACTGAAAAGACACCAATGCAGAGGAAGAGGTGATGAAGAAGTGAGCAGTCTGTACTGGGCCAGGGCAACATAACTTGCTATAGTATACAGGGAACAGAATATTACAAACAATTGAATGTGGGCCTTACAAGAATAGCCAATAGATCATGTAGTAAAGTCCACAATATGGCATAGGTTGCCACAAAGAACCTTTTAAAAAAGAAGTGCAGAAGTTGAAGCCATTCATGTGGACACTATCAGCCTCCCATGAGGAGAAAGTGCAAACTAGGACCCATTAAACTCACTGCAAAACTTCTGACCCCCTAACACTTCCTGTACTTTTTGAGATTACAGGTGTTAGGGATGTTTATTCAGTTCTTTGCTCCCATCCAGCTCATCTCTGGCAGCCACAGCACATTTAACAGCACAGTGGGTGAAATTTGCAGAGGCAATGTTCTGACTGTGGGAAAAAGCTATGGCTGAGGAATAAAGGAAGAGAGGTCATCACCTCAGGACACTGGCAGAATGTGAAAGTCTTACCTACAGATGATACAAGTGCAGACACTTCCAGCATCACATTGCAGTACAGAAGTCTCTGAGACTCATCAAGGAGCACCCACTCCTCCTGAGCGAAGACAATGACCACATCCTCAAAGTTCACATCCTGTCATAATAGGGAGGGTACAGCCCATGATCAGATTCACTCCTAAGATTGTAAGTCTGTCATACTCCCCACCCTCCACAACCATCTGCTCTTTCCAGTCCTCACATCTAAGAACATACCAGGCCTTCATCCCATGAAAGCCACTGTCTTCTTACATTCCTGCTGATATTTTTGTTCCCACAATAATTAAGGCAGTTGAGCAGATAGAAGATCCCTGAGATCTGGACCTCTCATTTATGTAACACTGCCTCTTATCAATACAGGGGGAGTCAAGAACATAGATTAGAGAGGGATGTTGGTCCTAAAGAGAGTGCGAGTGATTTGACATTGCTCTTGTCAGGAATTAGCTTTTCAGTCCCTCTGACTTTTCCTCTAAGACACAAAAAGAGGGCATCACACTTCATCAGCTTGATCCCATTCCCAAGGTGCTGAAGTCATCACTTTTCACAATCTGCTGCTCATAGTTCTTTGAACAACACTTCTCTCACACAGCTTCATTCCCAGAGGCACAACTTCAAAGGTAATGCAGGGGAGAGTTGAAGATGGCTACCAACAGGAAGACAGACTGCAAGATAGCGCGTGAGTAACAGAACATAAGGAGAGTGGCCGAAACCGGTTTGGCTCAGTGGATGGAGTGTCAGCCTGCGGACTGAAAAGTCCCGGGTTCGATTCCGGTCACGGGCATGTACCTTGGTTGCAGGTACATCCCCAGTAGGGGACATGCAGGAGGCAGCTGATTGATGTCTCTCTCTAATCGATGTTTCTAACTCTCTATCCCTCTCCCTTCCTCTCTGTAGAAAAATCAATAAAATGTACTAAAAAAAAAAAAAAAGGAGAGTGTTTGGTCGCATGGGGAGTGTTTATTTGTGAGTTGAGGGACATCTATACTCCAAGGGACTATTGGGGATTGCCAGAGAAGGTACCCCTGACGGGTCAGCCTCCACTCTGATTAGAACAGGCCTCATCACCATTAATTGTTGCTGAAATCCCTTTTGGAGCAACTGCCTCTGATGGCAGAGACTATGCTGTGCCATCTTGAAAGGGAGAATGGCTGTTATCAGAAACCTAAAAATCCTGGGAATATACACCACCATCCAGGGAACAGCTGGGAACCCAGGAACACCAGACCCCAAGCAGCACGAATACGTGGATTTGGAGGAGCTCTGCAACTTCTCATGGAAAGATCAGATTTTTCCTAGGTAAATGTGAGGTCTGTGATCCTCAGGTAAGAGAATCCTTATGTTGTTGTTTGTTCAGCTGTCCTTATGTTGTTGTTTGTTCAACTGTTGATTATATTCATCTCAGGTAAGAGAAAAATGTGCACAGTGGGAGCTAGAGGATCCAGGGAAGTCTGCACCCCCAAAATCCACAGCCATTGGGGCTAGAATGATCTACATATGTGGAAGGGGACCTAAAGGGCTGCTAACAGAAGGGAACTCTAAAAAGCAACCCATAAATGAACTGGGTGCAAAAATTTTAACAGTGTGCTGGCTGCTTAGAACCAGGGAGAAAAAAGACTGCACAAACTTGAGCGCAGTGCCGGAGGGTAAAATTTGCGAGTTCGTGCACTTAACTCTGGCTCTTTTTCTATTTTCTTTTTTTCTCTTAAATCTTTGCTTTTGATTACTAAGCCCAGAACACTGGATCACCTAATTGGGGACTTTAAGAGACTGCAGGGGAAAGAGACTGCTGGGATCAGTGCAGGAAATAATTATCAGAGAAGCAGCTCTGGGGCAGCCCATTCCCAAAAACCAGTATTAGGTGCAAAATCTAAGCACTAGCTAGAGAGGACTCACAGACCTGGAGATAAATACAGAGACACTGCCACCCAGGCGTTGAATCACAAATTGACTCTGTGTAAACACAAAGGAGTATAAGAAACAAAGAAGTACTGCCTGCTTGGAAACAGGACTGTGGCTTACAACACTGAGGAGCAGTGGAACGCAGGGAACTTCAATATTGTCCTGACTAGGAAAAAGGCTTGCCAAACTGAACAGTAGAGGAAATGAATGACCTTCACTACTGCACATTTTTATTTTTTCATCTTTTACTTTTTTTCTCACTTGATTTTACCTTTTTAATTATTATATTTCTATTTTGAATAAGTATTATTGCTACTAAATTTTACCTTTTCTTAAAGTGTCATTTTATTTTCTCTTTATTTTATTTTGGGATTAGTGTTATACATTCTAATTTTATCTTTCCTTTAGCACCATTTTACTCTATCTCAACTTTACTTTTATGCCAACACTCTCTTCCTCACTTTCCCCCTTTTGTTGTCTTGTTTCTCTTACCCTATTCCTGCTAGATTTTCACTATTCTTTCTTTTTATCCATTGTTAAAAATTCGTCCTACTTATATATCAAATTTCCAATCCCCTGCTCTAAGTCCATACACACCTCTCTCTTCTATTCACTATCCACATTTTTTTCTCTCTGTCCTTTTGTTGTTGTTTGTTCAATTGTTGATTATATTCATTTCTTATGCTTGTTTGTAGGATTGTTTCAGTTTTTCTCTTTGCTTTTTTTTGTTTTGTTTTGTTTTGTTTTGTTTTTGCTTCTGTTTTTCCTTGCCTCGCTTGATATTAGTTGCTGTTTGTGGTTTGCATTCATCTCTAAGGATATGTTGCTTGCATTTGTTGGGATTAGTGGCTGTTTTATTGGAGTTTCCTCCCCTTGTAAATAATTTTTTCCCCTCTTCTTTTTTATTCTCCTTCTTTTCTCTCTTACTTTTTTCCTCTTTTCTCAATTTCATTTTTGCATTCCTTTTAAAAAAAATTTCTTTCTTTCCCCCTATTCTCTTTTCTTTGGTGGTCACCTTTATTTGGGGTTATTAGTATCGTGAATACATTTGTATTTAGTGCCTTGTGTGTTGTGCCTTGTTGTGTTGTATTTTGCCCCTTTAAATCAACAAAGGAGAGAGAGAACTACATAACCAGACACCCAGAAAAGAGAGATCCCTGGGGATAAAAAGAAACACTCTACATATGAAAGAAAAGGAGGCATCATCAGAAAAGGAAGTAAACAAAATGGAGGCAAGCAACCTGTCAGAGAAAGAATTCAGAGAAATGATCATAAGGTAGCTGAGAAGAATGGAAGACAAATTCAATAGTATGTATAAGAACCAAGAGAAAATGAAGAAGAAACAAGAAGAAATGAAAAACAACATTGCTACTATAAAGACCTCAATAGAAAGCATCAACAGTAGACTAGAAGAAGCAGAGGACCGCATCAATGAGCTAGAAGATAAGGTAAGAAATACGCAAGCAGATCAGCATCTAGAAAAATAATTAAAAAACAGGAGGAGAGCCTGAGGGAACTTTGGGACAACATGAAATGAAACAACATCTGCATAAAAGGGTGCAGAAGGAAAGGAAACTGAGCAAGAAATAGAAAACCTGATAAAATAATGACAGAAAACTTCCCTGATATAGGGAAGAAAAAACTCACACAAATTCAAGAAGCTCCCAGAGTCCCAAACAAAATGGGCCCCAAAAGATTGAAGCCAAGAGATATTCTAATTAAACTTGCAAACACCAACAACTAAGTAAGAATCTTAAAAGTGGCCAAAGAGAGACAAAAAGTTACATACAAAGGAACCCCCATCAGACTAGCAACTGATTTCTCAACAGAAACATATCAGGCCATAAGGAAATGGAATGAAATATACGAAGTCATGCAAAGGAAGGGTATGAATCCAAGAATACTGTACCCAGCAAGGCTATCAATCAAAATTGAGGGTGAAATCAGAAGCTTCCCAGACAAAAACAGACTAAGGGAGTTTATTACCACCAAATGAGCAATGCAAGAAAAGCTAAAGGGTCTGCTGTAAAAAGAAGAAATAGTAAGTGAAGAAGGAACACAGGGGTAAAGAATAAAAATGGTAACAAACAAGTACCTATCAACAATAACTTTAAATGTAAATGGATTAAATGCCCCCATCAAAAGACATATGGTAGCTGAGTGGATAAGAAAACATGACCCATTTATTTACTGTCTTTAGGACACCCACCTTAGGAAAAAAGAGGCACATAGACTGTTGGTGAAGAGATGAAAAAAGGTTTTTCAGGCGAATGGAAATGAAAATAAAAGCTGGGGTAGCAATACTTATATCTGACAATTTAGATCTTAAAGTGAAGGAACTAAAAAGAGATAAGGGATTTCAGAGAGGCAAGATGGCGAGTGGTAGGAAGGTAGGGAGGGAGAGTGTGTGAGAGAGTGAGGGAGCGATGGAGGTGTGTGTTGATGGGTATGGGGGTGTGTGTGAGTGAAATAGGGACAGTTATATCCTACAGTTCTTCCAGGGGGCTGCCAATCGAGGCAGTCTTAGATGGCAAAACGCTGCAGTCTCCACAAACATTCCGGGGAGGACACTGGTGGCACACAGACCCCACCATCTTGAAGAAGATAATTGCTTGAGACTAGGATTCTACTCTTGCCACCACCCAGTCTGGTCTCAGAAGCAAACCAGGACCCTACAGCCACTCTGGTAGAAGAACTGACACCACAGCTGCAGATCCAGGGACACCAGAATTTCAGGCACCCAGCTGCAGATTTCCATGAGTCACAAAGCCAATCCTCCCCCACTGCCTGTGTGGCAGCGACATAGAAACAAAAAGCCTTTCTGCACACACAAAGCAGTGGCAACTCTGCCTGACTTTGAGCCGTGGTGTCAGACACAGAAAGTTTGTTTCCCATGAATAGTCTTTGTGCCCAGACAGGGAGACTGAGCAGAATTCGAGCCTGGCTGCTCATCTCTAGGGAGCTGGTCTTCTGCGGCCAGATCCCAGGCCCAGACAGGGCAGGAAGACAGTGTTGAACTTGACCCTGGACTTGCAAACTCTGGGAATTTGTTTCCCATGACTCATCTCCACGCCAAGGCATGGAGACTGAGTGGAATTGCAGCCTAGCCACTCATCCCTAGAAACCTGGCCTTCTGAGACCAGATCCTGCACCCATGCAGGGCAGGGAGACAGCGCTGAACTTGAGCCCAGTCTTGCGAACTCAGGGAATTTGTTTCCCGTGATTTGCCTCCACGCCCAGGCAGGAAGGCAGTCCTGCATGTGAACATAACTGCATGACCTTGGGAAGATTGTTTTCTGCAACTAGATCCTATGCCCACACAGGAAGACAGCATTGAATTTGAGCCTGGGGGTGCAAACCCAGGGAGTTATTTTCCCATAACCAGTCCCTGCACCTTAGCAGAGAGGCTGTGGTGAATTTGAACCTGAATGTGTAGTCTCAGGGAGTTTGTTCCCCACGACCAGACCCTATGCCCACACAGGAAAGCTGCGCTAAATTTGAGCCTGGGTACATGGAAACAGGGAGTTTGTTTTCCACAGTGAACACCCATGTGACCAGATCTCATACCCACACTAAGGGACAGTGCCACCTGACTTTGATTCAGGGCAAGTGCACACAGAAGGCTGTTTGCCGCAGAGCAGAAGTGGATCTTCTATCAACACAGTGTGACTGAGCAACCCCGTCTCCTGGGCAGATCGGGGACCCTGAATATTCACACAAGAGGCGACACTGACCACCAGTGACTAGACCCCATTCCTCATTACATGTGCCTCAGATCCCTTATTCCCAGTACATTCAACACTAAGAGCCAGTCACTCCAAATGTTGGCACATGTGCACACAGGGACCTGATTCTCAGTGAGAGATAGCACCAAGAAACAGAGACTCTGACACTTGATTCTCGGCATGGACACAGAGAGCCTCTGACACTTGACATGCAATGATTTTTGGCACATGCTAGTGGGTTCTGTTTCAACATGGCAAAGGCAGCTTCCCTTATTCTAGGTGCACACACGAGGCCACACTAAGCACTGGAGACTCTGACCCAGGCAAGCATGGCTCCCAACAACCCACAGCAACTCCACGTCTTGGTATCAGAACTCTTCAGTGACACCTGGGGGGTGAAAAACTCCCACTGCACATGTTCCAGGCCCCTGTAACTCGACATCTGAACCTTGTGGTGGTAGTCAGAATGGGGAGACAATGAAGCAATCCCCAGAGGAAAGAAAAGGAGGAATCACCAAGTAAGGAAATAAGTGAAATGGAAGCATGCAACATGAAAGAAAAAGAATTCAGAGTAATAGTCATACAGTTCATACAGCAGATGGACGAGAAAAATCAACAATCTATGCAAAAATCAGGAAGAAATGAAAAATGATATAGCTACAATTAAAAATACCATGGAAGGGTTCAACAGTAGACTAGAAGAAGCAGAGGACCGAATCCTTGAGTTAGAAGAACAGGTACAGAAACAAACCTAATCTGAACAGCAACTAGAGAAAAAAATTAAAAAGCAGGAGGAGAGCCTAAGGGAGCTTTGGAACAATGCAAAACAAAATAACATATATATAATAGGGCTGCCAGAGGGACAAGAAGAGCAGCAAAGATTAGAAAATTTACTTGAAGAAATAATGACAGAAAACTTCTCTGATATGGAGAAGAAAATAGTTACTCAGGTACAAATAGTCCCAAGCAAGATGATTCCCAAAAGACCCACACCAAGACACATTGCCATAATTACAATGGCAAATGTTATCAACAAAGAGAGAATCTTAAAAGCTGCAAGAGAGAGACAGAGTGTTACCTACAAAGGATCCCCCATCAGATTATCAAATGATTTCTCAACAGAAACACATCAAGCTAGAAGGGATTGGAAGGAGATATACAAAGTAATGCAAAGCAAGGGACTCAATCCAAGAATACTCTATCCAGCAAGACTATCAATCAAAATTGAAGGGGAAATCAGGAGCTTCACACAAAAAAAGAAAGACTAAGGGAATTTATCACTACCAAACCAGCAATGCAAGAAATGCTAAAGGGAATGCTGTAAAAAGAAGAAACAAAAAGGTAAGAAGGAACACAGCCTCAAGAAATAAAAATGGTTACAAACAAGTACCTTTCAATAATAACTTTAAATGTAAATGGATTAAATGCTCTAATCAAAAGACATCAAGTGGTTGAATGGATAAAAAAACATGACCGATATATATGCTGTGTACAAGAGAGCCACCTCAAAACAAGGAACTCACACAGACTAAAAGTGAAGGGATAGAAAAATATCATTCAGGCAAATAGAAATGAAAAAAAAAAAAAGCTGGGGTAGAAATACTTATATCTGATAAAATAGACCTCAAAGTGAAGGCCATAACAAGAGATAAGGAAGGCCACTTCATAATAATAAAGGGATTTATACAACAAGAATATATAACTCTGGTGCTCACCCAATGCAGGAACACCCAAATACATAAAAAAATCTCCTGGAGATAGACAACAATACAATCATAGTAGGGGACCTTAATATACCAGTGACATCACTGGATAAATCCTCTAAACAAAAAATTTAGCAAAGAAAAACAATCCTAAATGACTCACTAGATCAGATGGATTTAACTGACATCTCCAGAACATTTCATCCCAAAGCTGCAGAATATACATTCTTCTCAAGTGCACATGGGATATTTTAAAAAATAGACCACATATTGGGTCACAAGCAAAGTCTACCCAAATTCAAGAAGACTGAAACCATACCAAGCATCTTTTCAAACCACAAAGCTATACTATTAGAAATAAACTACAATAAAAACAATCCCAAACACTTGGAAGCTGAATAGCATGTTATTAAATATTGATTGGGTTACCAATGAGATCAAAGAAGAAATTAAAAACATTCTGGAAACTAATGAAAATAAAAATACAACAATCCAAAACCTATGAGAAACAGTCTAATGAAAGCAGTCTTAAAAGGGAAGTTTATAGCTCTACAGGCCTACCTCAAAAAAAAGAAAAAAAAGAAAAAATGGTAGTAAATCATCTAATGCTACAACTCAAAGAATTTGAAAGAGAATAACAAGAAAAGCCCAGAGTGAGCAGAAGGAAGGAGATAATAGAGATTAGAGCACAAATAAATGACATAAAAAAAAACAATACAAAAGATCAATGAAACCAAGAGCTGGTTCTTTGAAAAGATAACCAAGATTGATGAACCTCTAGTCAAGCTCACTAAGAAGCAAAGAGAAAGGACTCAAATAAACAAAATCAGAAATGAAAGAGGAGAAATAACAACAGACCCCACCGAAATACAAAGGATTGTTAAAAAATACTATGAACAACTCTATTCCAACAAATTGGACAACATGCAAGAAATGGACATATTCCTAGAAAAATACAACCTTCTAAAACTCAATCAGGAAGATTCTAAAATCTCAATAGGCCAATAACTATGGGTGAAATTGAATCAGTCATCAAAAAGCTTCTAGCAAACAAAAGCACAGGCCCAGATGGCTTCACAGGAGAGTTATACCAAACATTCAAGGAAGAACTAAAACTTATCCTACTCAGACTTTTCCAAAAAATTCAAGAGGAAGGAACACTTCCAAACTCATTCTATGAAGCCAGCATTACCCTAATATCAAAACCAGATAAAGACAATGTAATGAAAGAGAATTACAGGCCAATATCTCTCATGAACATAGATGCCAAAATCTTCAACAAAATCCTAGCAAATCGGATCCAGCAGTACATCAAAAAGATTATACACCATGACCAAGCAGGATTTCTCCCAGGGATGCAAGGATGGTATAATATCTGCAAATCAATAATCACATAAACAAATTGAGGGGGAAAAATCACATAGTCAAATAAATTGATGCAGAAAAAGCATTTGACAAAATCCAACACCCTTTCTTGATAAAAACTCTCAGCAAGGTAGAAACAGAAGGATCATACCTCAACATAATAAAAGCAATATACTATAAACCCACAGCAAGTATCACACTCAATGGACAAAAACTAAAAACTATTTCCCCTAAGAACAGGAACAAGACAGGGATGCCCACTCTCATCACTGCTGTTCGATATAGTACTGGAAGTACTAGCTATTGCTATCATACAAAAAGAAGAAATAGAAGGCATCCAAATTGGAAAAGAAGAAGTAAAACTGTCCTTATTTGCAGAGGACATGATATTATACACAGAAAACCCTAAAGATTCCATCAAAAAATTAAGAGACTTAATAAATGAATTCAGCAGGGTAGCAGAATACAAAATTAATGCAAACAAGTCTATGGCATTTCTACACACCAATAGTGAACTTACAGAAAGAGAGATTAAAAAAGCAATCCCATTTACCATCGTACCCAAAGGACACATATGTAACACCTTAATCAAAATTATAATACCTAGGAATAAACCTAACAAAAGAGGTAAAAGACCTACATACACAAAACTACAGGACACTGAAAAAAGAGATAGAGAAAAATATAAACAGATGGAAGAACATACCATGTTCATGGATTGGTAGAATCAACATCATCACAATATCTATTCTAGCCGAGACCAGCTTGGCTCAGTGGATAGAGCGTCGGCTTGCGGACTGAAATTAAAAACATCCCAGGTTCGATTCCGGTTGGGGGCATGTACCTTGCTTGCGGGCACATCTCCACTGTGGGGTGTGCAGGAGGTGGCTGATCGATGTCTCTCTCTCATCGATGTTTCTGACTTTTTATCTCTCTCCATTCCTCTCTGTAAAAAATCAATAAAATATATTAAAAAAATATATATATCCATTCTACCTAAAGCAATCTACAGATTCAATACAATACCCATTAAAATACCAACGGCATATTTCACAGACCTAGAACCAACATTCCAAAAATTCATCTGGAATAAAAAAGACCCCGAATAGCTGTAGCAATCCTGAGAAAGAAGAACAAAGTAGGTGGGATCTCAATAACAGATATCAAGCTGTATTACGAAGCATCCGTTCTCAAAACAGCCTAGTACTGGCACAAGAACAGACATATAGACCAATGGAATAGAATAGAAAATCCAGATATCCACCCAAACCACTATGCTCAATTAATATTTGACAAAGGAGGCATGAACATACAATGGAGTCAAGACAGTCTCTTCAACAAATGGTGTTGGGAAAATTCGACAGATACATGCAAAAAAATGAAACTAGACCACCAACTTACCCCATACACAAAAATAAACTCAAAATGGATAAAGGACTTAAACATAAGACAGGAAACCATAAAAATACTAGAGAAATCCACAGACAGTAAAATCTCAGACATATGGTGAAGGAACTTCTTCACTGATACTGCTCCTAGGGCAATGGAAGCTAAAGAGAAAATAAACAAATGGGACTACGTACATCAAAATAAAAAGCTTTTTCACAGCACAAGAAACCATCAACAAAACAACAAAAAAGACCACTAAATGGGAGAACGTATTTGCCAATGTAATCACTGATAAGAGTTTAATCTCCAACATTTAAAAGGAACTCATACAATTCAACAAATGGAAGATAAACAATCCAATCAAGAAATGGGCAATGGACCTAAATAGAGACTTTTTGAAAGAAGACAGAAGGAAGGCCAAGAGACATGAAAACATGCTCGAAGTCACTAATTATCCGAGAGATGCAAATCAAAACTACCATGCATTACTATCTCACACCTGTCAGAATGGCTATCATCAACAAATCAAGAAATTACAAATGTTGGTGAAGATGCAGAGAAAAAGGAACCCTCGTGCATTGTGATGGGAATACAGATTGGTGCAGCCACTGTGGAGAACAGTATGGAGTTTTCTCAGGAAACTAAAAATGGATCTCCCATTTGACCCAGTAATACCACTTCTAAGAATATATCCCAAGAAGCTAGAAACATCAATCAGAAAGGACATATGCACCCCTTTGTTCATAGCAGCACAATTCACCATAGCTAAGATTTGGAAACAGCCTAAATGCCCATCAGAAGATGAGTGGGTTAGAAAACTGTGGTACATCTACACAATGGAATACTAAGCTGTGCTAAATAAGAAGGAATTCCTACCTTTTGCAACAACATAGATGGAACTGGAGAGCATTATGCTAAGTGAAATAAGCCAGTCAGAGAAAGATAAGGATCACATGATCTCACTCATTTATGGAATAAAATGAACAACATAAACTGATGAACAAAAACAGTTCCAGAGACAGAGAAACATTGATCAGACCATCAAACCTGGGAGGGAAGGTAGAGGAGGGTGGGGGTAAGGAGGAAAGATCAACCAAAGGATTTGTATATATGCATATGGGCCTAACCAATGGGTACAGACAACAGGGGGTTGATTTCATGGGCGGGGGGGAGATGGAGGATAAGGAGGGGAATAAGGACACATATGTAACACCTTAATCAATAAAGAAATTAAAAAAAAAGAGATAAGGAAGGGAACAATACTAAAGGGAACAATCCAACAAGAAGAAATAACTCTGGTAAATATATACACACCCAATACAAGAGCACCCAAATACACGAAAAAACAACTGGAGGATATCAAGGGGGAGATTGACAGCAATACAATCCTAATAGGGGACTTTAGTATCTCACTTTCATCATTGGGCAAATCCTCTCAACAAAAAACCAGAAAAGAAACATCAATCCTCACTAGAAGAGAGGGAATTAATTGACATCTTCAGAATGTTTCACCAACGCCACAGAATATACATACTTCTCAAGTGCACATGGGTCATTTTCAGAGATAGACCAAATATTGGGTCACAGGCAAAGTCTCTTCAAATGCAAGAAGATAGAAATCATATCAAGCATCTTCTCAGATCATAATGGCATAAAACTGGAAATCGATTACAATAAAAACAATCCAAAAAAATCAAACACATGAAGACTAAATAGCATGCTATTCAACAATGACTGGGTTACCAGAGAGATCAAAGAAGAAATAAGAAACATCATGGCAACAAATGACAATGAAAACACAACAATCCAAAATCTATGAGACACAGTGAAAGCAGTCTTAAGAGGGAAGATCATAGCTCTACAAGTCTACTGCTAAAAACAAGAAACAATAGTAATACATTACATCACCCTACAACTCAAAGAGTTAGAAAAAGAGCAACAAGAAAAGTCCAGTGTAAATAGAAGGAAGGAAATAATAAAGACCAGAGTGGAGATAAACGTTATAAAGAAAAAACAACAACAATAAGATCAATAAAACCAAGAGCTGGTTCTTTGAAAGCGTAAACAAGATTGATGAACTTCTAGCCAGGCTCACTAAGAAGCAAAGAGAGAGGACTCAAATAAAATCAGAAATGAAAGAGGAGAAATAACAACAGATCCCACAGGTATACAAAGGATTGTTAAAAAAATATTATGAACAATTCTGTTCAAACAAACTGCACAACCTGCAAGAAATGGACATATTCCTAGAAAATTATGACCTTCCAAAACTCAATGAGGAAGTATCTAAAAATCTCAATAGGCCAATAACTATGGAAGAAATTGAAGCAGTTATCAAAAAGCTTCCAGCAAACAAATGCCAGTGGTCAGATGGCTTCACAGGGGAGTTCTACCAAACATTCAAGGAAGAACTAAAACCTATCCTACTCAGATTATCCTAAAAA
This sequence comes from Lasiurus cinereus, assembly GCA_011751065.1. Classification (NCBI taxonomy): domain Eukaryota; kingdom Metazoa; phylum Chordata; class Mammalia; order Chiroptera; family Vespertilionidae; genus Lasiurus; species Lasiurus cinereus. The sequence goes on from JAAGEH010001430.1 coordinate 29,718, forward strand.
AAACAAGACAAAAGAACACTTCCAAGCTCATTCTATGAAGCCAGCATCACCCTAATACCAAAACCAGATAAAGACAACACAATGAACATAGATGCCAAAATCCTCAACAAGATTCTAGCAAATCGGATCCAGCAGTACATCAGAAAGATCATACATCATGACCAAGTAGAATTTCTCCCAGGGATGTAAGATGGTACAATATTCACAAATCAATAAACATGATATATCACTTAAATCTGGAGGTAAAAATCACAGTCATATCAATTGAGGCAGAAAAAGCAAAACCCAACACTCTTTCTTGATAAGAACTCTCAGAAAGGTGGGAATAAAAGTATTCCTCAACATAATAAAAGCCATATAGAATAAACCTACAGTGAGCATCACACTCAATGGACAAAAACTAAAACCATTTCCCCTAAGAACAGGAACAACACAGGGATTCCCATTCTCACCACTCCTATTCAACATAGTGTTAGAAGTACTAGCTATTGTGATCAGACAAGAAGAAATAAAAGGCATCCAAATTGAAAAAAAAAGAAGTAAAACTGTCCTTATTTGCAGATGACATGATATTGTACATAAAAAAACCCAAAAAGACAAGAGACACATGACTCCATCAAAAAATTATTAGACTTAATAATTGAATTTAGCAATGTAGCAAGACACAAAATTAATGCCAAGAAGTCTATGACATTCCTATACACCAATAGTGAACTTAGAAAAAGAGACTAAAAAAGCAATCATATTTACCATTGCATCAAAAAAATTAAGATACCTAGGAATAAACTAAATTAAGGAGGTAAAAGACCTATATGTGGAAAACTACAGGACCCTGAAAAAGAGATAGAGGAAGATATAAATAGATGGAAAAACATACTGTGTTCATGTACTGGTAGAATCAACATCATTAAAATGTCCATACTACCCAAAGCAATCCATAGAATCCATGCACTCCCATTAAAAAACCAACCGTCTATTTAACAGACCTAGAAAGAACTCTCTAAAGATTCATCTGGAATAACAAAAGACTTCGAATAGCTGTAGCAATCCTGTGAAAGAACAACAAAGTAGGTGGGGTCTCAAGAACCAGATTTCAAGCTGTATTACAAAGCCACTATTCTCAAAACAGCCTGGTACTAGCACAAGAACAGACATATCGCCCAATGGAATAGAATAGAGAACCCAGAAATCAACCCAAACCACTATGCTCAATTAATATTTGACAAAAAGGCATGAACATACAATAGAGTCAAGACAATCTCTTCAATAAATGGTGTTTGTTAAATTGGAGAGATACATGCAAAAACATGAAATTAGACCATCAACTTATACCACACACCAAAATAAACTCAAAATGGATACGGACTTAAACATAAGATGGGAAACCATAAGAATACTAGAGGTATCCACAAGCAGCAAGATCTCAGATATAAGCCGAAGCAATTTCTTCACTGATACTGCTCCTAGGGCAATGAAAACTAATAAGAAAATAAACAAATGGGACTACATAAAAATAAAAAGTTTTTGCACAGCAAATAAACCATCAACAAAATAACAAGAAAGCCCACTGTGTGGGAGAACATATTTGCCAGTGTTGTCATTGATAAAGGTTTAATCTCCAACATTTACAGGGAACGCATACAAGATAATGAAAGGAAGGTAAATGATCCAATAAAAAAGTGGGCAACAAACCTAAATAGATACTTTTCAAAAAAAGACAGAAGGAAGGCCAAGAGACACATGAAAACATGCTCAAAGTCACTAATTATCTGAGAGATGCAAATCAAAACTAACATGCAGTACCATCTCACACCTGTCAGAATGGCAATCATCAACAAATCAACAAACAGGTGCTGGCGAAGATGCGGAGAAAAAGAAACCCTCGTGCACTGCTGGTGGGAATGCAGACTGGTGCAGCCACTGTGGAGAACAGTATGGAGTTTCCTCAGAAAACTAAAAATGGAACTCCCATTTGACCCAGTGACCCCACTCATAGGAATATATCTGAAGAAACTAGAAACACCAATCAGAAGGATATATGCACCTTTATGCTCATAGCAGCACAATTTATCATAGCTAAGATTTGGAAACAACCTAAATGCCCATCAGAAGATGAGGGGATTAGAAATCTATGGTACATCTATGCAATGGACTACTACTCTGCTATGAAAAAGAAGGAATTCTCATTTGCAGCAGCATGGATGGACCTAGAGAGCATTATGCTAAGTGAAATAAGCCAGGCAATGAAAGAAAAATACCTCGTGATCTCACTCATTGATGGAAAATAAAGAACATTATAATCTGACAAGCAAAAAGATAGATACACAGGCAGTAAAGTATCGAACATACTGTCAAACTACAGTGGAAAGGCTAGGGAGTGTTGAGGAGGGGGAACGAGATCAACTGAAGGACTTGTATGCATGCATGTAAGCACAATCAATGGACACAAGACACTGGCGGAGAAGGGAGGGTGGAGGGGGGGCGATGAGCACATGTGCCAAGGGATAGAGGGGATGCTGGGGGAAGGTCAATGGGGAAAAAAAGGAGATATATGTACTACTATTTGTAATGCTTTAAACAATAAAATAAAATTAAAAAAAAACCAAAGGTAATGTAAATTTGCGGTGGTGTGGATATATTTTTTCCTAATCACTTTCTTTTCCAAAAATATAGCTCACCACCTCCAAAATCTAGTTGTGTCTTACCCTTCTTCCTTACCCATGCCAATGTAGATTTACAAGGCTGGGTAACACTGATGAATGCTATCTCATTTTCATCAACCAGTGTGTCACTCCCAACAACAAAAGGCAGGTGGTTAGTTAAATGGCACCTGAGCTCTTAACCTAGAATGTAGCATCCAAACACCTCTACAGGCAATTACCCTTAAATTCACCTTATTATTACATCCAGGCACCACCAGAAATAGACTCTTCCTTCATTCTCTCTTTTGGCAATGTCAGAATGCCTTGGCCATGAATTCACATCCCCTCTCCAAGTGCACATCACTCTTTCTACCACACCTCTCTCACACACACACCTGCACTTCCATACCTCCAGCCCCCGTCCGCATCTCCTGGCCTTTTGCTTATTACTCAGCATGTATGGTCAGAGGATGGTTGCCAAACTGAATCAGGATCAGGTAATACCCAGACTCTGATAGGCCACACTCATAGAGGCAGCCTTGAGTCATGCTATGTAGGCCTCTCTCCATGACTGTTTTTTTCCTTCAACCACAACTATTAAGAGCAACAATCGGATCTCAGATACCCATAGTTGCACTTGATGTCCCTTCACTAGTCACAGCCAACATTTCTCAATTAACCTTCACTGAAGTCCTAGCCCCAATGGCCCTCTGCACCATGCCCAGTGAGTCTCACAGATGACCATTCAAGCCTCTTAGATAATCTACAATATTGACTGCAACTTCCCACAGCCAAGCCACACCAAGGGTCACAACGATATCCTGATAAGAGTTTCAAAAAAGTTGGTATGTATCAGCCATAGCTCATCTTTGAATTATCTTTGGCCTCCAATTAATCTCAGGTCCACTCATCATTAAAGGCCTTGGCCACTGCAAAACTATTTTCTCTCTCCTTCACTCTACATGACAACTTCTGGCCCTATGCTGTGTTGTGACACCTAACTCCCATGAACCGTGGCCCCAGCAAGACAGCCAGTCCTCAGGCTCACACTGTCCCTTCTGAGCTACTACTACTACTACCCACCTGACCCTGATTTCCTAAATTAAAGTGATCTACAGTCCTGGATGAAGTGGCTCAGTTAGTTGAGCATAGACTCATGCACAGGTAAGGTCACATGCCTGGGTTGTGGGCTGGATCCACAGCAGGGTTTGTTCACCTGATAACCAATCCTTGTTTCCTGCTCATCACTGTTTCTCGTCTCTCTCCCCTTCCTTTCCACATCTAATATCAATAAGAATATATATGTATTTTAAAGACATACCTGCAGTTTCCTTATTCAGCTAACTATTCACTCTAGGTCTGTACATTCTGGACCCTATGTTTGGAGGACCTCGCACTTATTACACTGGTTGCCAAAAACAAGGTCCACTTCACGAAGCCCTACTCCTGGTCTTAGGTGTCTGGGATAAGTCTGTTCAAAGTACTCAGGTCCAATGGATACAAGGGCGGCTGACTTTACTATCTCAGAGGCCACAAGGGGGCGAGGCTCTGAAATAAGCTCCACAAACCCGTACACCTAATAGATTCTGCATTTGCAGGAATTTGTGGAAAGAAAAGGGTCTGTTGGGAGCCTCGCAACCAGCAGGCTTCTATGGGCTCAGGCTGCTCAGTGTCCTTGCCCAGCCCAGAGGCCAGGTGCCCTCCAGATGCCTG
>JAAGEH010001431.1:2878-20026 GCA_011751065.1 Lasiurus cinereus
CCCCCCCTTGGCTGGGGGCAGCTCCTGCATTGAGCATCTGCCCCCTGGTGGCCAGTGCGCCTTAGTGACCAGTCGTTCTGCCGTTCAGTCTATTTGCATGTTAGGCTTTTATGATAGAGGATACAGTGAAGAGTAATTAATCTTGCAGAGGGGGGGTGGGGCTGGTGGACAGTTCTGAGGTTTTGCACCTTTTTCTCCCACCTTTCTCGGCGATTGGGGTTGTGTCAGCCTGTGCCTGCATCCCTGTATTTTTAAAAATGTGGATGTTCACTTTGGCCATTTGGATAATGGGATGCGTCATAATATTTTCCTCTTTTTTTAAAAAAAATATTTTCTTGATTTTTTGCAAAGAGGAAGGGAGAGGGATAGAGAGTTAGAAACATCGATGAGAGAGAGACATCGATCAGCTGCCTCCTGCACGCCCCCTACTGGGGATGTGCCCACAACCAAGGTACATGCCCTTGACCGGAATCGAACCTGGGACCTTTCAGTCCATAGACCGACGCTCTAGCCACTGAGCCAAACCGGTTTCGGCATATTTTCCTCTTCTAAACGCCTGTGCATTGCACGGATTACTTGTAAGAAAACCAGTGGCCAGGGTCTTTGGTGGTTTTCAAGATCACACTCGACCCTGGTGGATAAACGGTCTCTGAAGTCCAGAGCTGTACCTGTCGCTGTTTCCCCAGCCAGAACAACTGGTGAAGAACTTCACGCCCGCGCTAACTAGGCTGTCCTCTATACAGGACGGGGTTTGTAGTTCATATGGAAAAAAATAATACAATCATTAATAAATACTACGCCCAGAATGAACTCTGTTCCACAGATGCACAACTGTCACCCCACTGTGGTCCTCCCGGTGGAAGGGTGACCTTCCTGCCTTGGTGTCCTGGCGCCCCCAGTCCTGGACTCTATGTGTGCAGAGAGTGGGCGTAAGGACGGCTGCTGGATGCCTGCCCCTGGGCCACCGGGTGCAGGGCAGGATGCAGGGGTCCCCCCAAGAACCAGCCTCTCCTCGCTCCCGAGAGGGTGCGTGCTCTGGGGAGTTCAGGAAGACAGACAGCCCGGGACACGCCCCCCGCTCCAGGACTGTGGCCCTCCGCCTTCCGGGAGGCGCACATCACCAGCAGGCCGCAGGCCGACGCTCTATTTACTGAGCCACACCGGATTCGGCTGAAGTTCCCTTTAGAATTCGCGCCGGAAAACGTTTCTCTCTTCTGCCCGCCGGGGCTACCCTGAGATCAGATGCGTGGTGTCTGCGTCAGGCAGACTCAGGAGACCCCTCCGAACCACGGCCACAGCTGTGAGCTGGAGAAAGCCAGACCCAGGGGCGTGCCTCTGACCCTCAGACTTCGGTCTTCGTTCAGACCCTCCGTTTACACTCCAGACGCGTCCCTGCGCCTGCCTGCCCAACCCCCCACCCACTCATTCGCTCCCCACCGTGTGTGCGGAGCGTGGACTGGGCGCCGGGCGCCGGCGAGGCCCAGGGACACTGTAGATACGGAGACAGGCCGTGTCCCCGGTCTCTGGGGACGTTTGGCGCCGTAATGATGGCCCACAAGATAATGTGAAATGGCCGTGTTTCCCGCTGTGCGTGCTGGTTCGGTGTGTTCTTGGTGGTTACTATGGGGACCATCATGAACGCCCTAAATTTACGGCAAGCTGGAGAAGATAAAAACGGAGCCTCTGTCCTCCCCTGTCCATGTGGCTGTTCTTACAGATTGTCCTTACACACGCGTGCCCATTAACGTGGAATTTGAATTATTATTCTTTTATGCATTTGTCTACGAAGTCATCCACAGTAATAAAGGCATGACATGCTAATTGGAGCGGATGACCTTTTGGACGAAGCTGGGGCTGCCAGAAGGTAGCCGGTGCCGGCAGCCGGGGGAAGGAAGCCTTCTCTTGCACGAGTTCCGTGCCTCGGGCCTCTGGTGTAGGAGATAAAAAGAGGAGTGACCCAAATCACAATATTGACTTTCATACTTACCTGTCGAGTGACTCTCCTCAGGATTTCTCCTTGCTCTGTTTCGTCTCTTCTTCTTTCAGCAGGAAGGACTTCCTCTGGCCTTTTTGCAGGCAAAGCTCTTGACTGTGAACCTGCTCAGCATGTGTTCCTCTGGGGGTGTCTGGCTTTCCTCTTCTCTGTGAGGGGCAGGTTCACCGGGTATAGAATTCTCGGTTGACCGTTTCCTTCGGCATCTGAAGATGGCATGCCCCTCCTTTCTGGCTCCCGAGGTTTCAGATGAGAAGTGCTTCTCTCTTGCTGCCTTTAAGGTCTTCTCATTTCCATTTACTTCTAGTAACCTGGTCATGACGTGTCTTGGTGTGGATCTCTCTGCACCGATCCTTCCTGGAGTTTGTTGAGCTTCTTGGCTGTCTGGATTCAAGTCTTCTGAATTATCTGGTTTTGTTTGTGTTTTTGTTTTTTAGTTTATATTCCGTTAGTGTTTTGACAGAGATTTCCTTAAAATCTTAAATGCAAGGAGCCAAAGGAGAATCAGAGAGAGAGAGAGAGAGAGAGAGAGAGAGAGAGAGAGAGAGAGAGAGAGAGACTGAGGAAGAGAAAAGAGAAAGTGAGGGGGATGGGGGGCTCTCAGGGCTGCCCTGGGCATGTGCAGGGCTTTCTAAACCCCCCACATGTACTCTTACTTCCCTGATTTCTCGAACACGCATGGTCTAGCTTTTTCTCCCCGAGTCCTGGTAATGCGTCTGGGGCCTCAACCTCATCTCGGGCTCCAGGAGGCTGAGACTCACTTTCCCCTTTAAGGCAGCGGTTCTCAACCCGTGGGTCGTGACCTGTTCTCTGATGGTCTGAGCTCCACAGCAGTGACCCACAGGTTGAGAACCACTAGCAGGGTTGCCTGAGACCCTCAGAAAACACAGATATTTACATGACGATTCATCACCACCACACGAGGAGCTGTATTAAAGGGTCGCGGCGTTAGGAAGGTGGAGAACCACTGCTTTAAGGATTCCACCCTGAGTAAAACAAAGACCAGCACCTGCTCCGGCCGTGGGGCAGCCCCCTGACTCAGGCTGCCACGGTCGGGGCCGGCTGGGGCGTGGGCCCGCGCCACGGAGAACCACGCACGCTCCCGCCTCTCCCGGTGGCCTCTCTGCTCCCTCGGCGCCGTGCGCTGCCCGTGCCCTCGTGTCCGGTCCGGCCAAGCGGAGGCTGGCGGTGTTTCGTGTGCCGCCTCGAGATCTCTTTGGGGGACGGGGCCCGGAGCCGCCCGCTGCGCTGTGTTTCTCCGACGTCATTTCCTGCTCTTTAACCGCCGGCCTTCAGACGGCTTTCTTCGCAGAATGTCGCCTCTCCACCTCTGCAGCACTCCCCGCTTCAGAAGTGGTGGTGGCCGCGGTAGTCGTGGATCAGAATGGCACTGCAGGCCCAGACTCTGCTTGCCTGCGTCTGAAGAATGAGCCGCATCATGTTGGTCACCAAGCTGGTTAGATCGAGAAGTTCATGCTTTTCGAGCATCAGCTACCTGACCAGTGAAGAACATTCCTGGGGTTTCAGGGCGGGGCGGGGGATGTGTAATCTTCTCAACGTGTCGCTCGCTGCCTCTCACGTTGTATTTTTTCCCTTTTTTTTTTTTAGAAAATGTTTTTTTATAAATATATTTTATTGATTTTTTTTTTTTTTAGAGAGAAAGGGAGAGGGGTAGTGAGTTAGAAACATCGATGAGAGAGAGACATCGATCAGCCGCCTCCTGCACACCCCCCACTGGGGATGTGCCCGCCACCAAGGTCCATGCCTTGACCAGAATCGAACCTGGGACCCCTCAGTACGCAGACCGACACTCTATCCACTAAGCCACACCGGTTTCGGCTAGAAAATGTTTTTATTGGTGTCAGAGAGGAAGGGAGAGGGAGAGAGAGACAGAAGTATCTGTGATGACAGAGAATCAGGGACCGGCTGCCTCCTGCACACTCCCCACGGGGGATCCAGCCCACCACCCGGGCCGGTGCCCTGACCGGGAATCGAACCCTGACCTCCCGGTTCCTAGGTCGACGCTCAGCCGCTGAGCCACGCGGGCCGGGCTCACTTTGTATTCGAGCACTTAGTGGAGGGCGGTTCCTCCAGGCTGTCGTCCGGGAGACTGGGGCTGACCCTGTGTCCCGGACGGGGCTCAGGAGCTGTCGGATGAGGAGCATCCGTTAATGAGACGGAGCAGCTGTGTGAGCGAGGCCGGCGTGAGCCCTTTCGTGGGGAGGGACGCGGAGAGGTCTTCAGCCGGTGTCAGGCGGGTTCTGGGAGCTGGGGCGCGCCGCCGGGGCCTGGCGTGGGGCTCCCCGAGCAGGTGCCGTGTGGACACGCGTGTGTGGAGGTCAGGGGCCGGCATGGCGGTGCCGCGTGAAGTCGCCGCCGCTGTTCAGCCAAACCTCTACCCCAGTGGTTCTCAACCTGTGGGTCGCGACCCCTTTGGGGGTCGAACGACCCTTTCCCAGGGGTCACCTAAGACCCTCAGAAAATGCAGATATTGACATCACGATGCATCACAGGAGCAAAATCTCATGGTTGGGGGTCACCGCCCCATGAGGAGCTGTATGCCAGGGTCACGGCCTGAGGAAGGTGGAGAACCGCTGGGCTAGACATAAGCCGGACACGGGATGTGCGGAAGTGGAATCTGTGAGCCAGCTCGTCCAAAACGGGCCAGAGACGGAGAAGCAGGCGCAGACCGTGGCCCTGGCGAGCAGGAGGCTGGAGGCGCACGGGGTACCCGGGCCTGGGCCGCATCTCCTGGAGCAGCCTGAGCGGCATCCGTGTGAACACGTGTGACGCTGCCCTGCCCGGCCGTGCTCTCCCCAGCTGCTTGGTGTGAACACGCGTGACGCTGCCCTGCCCGTCTCGCCCGTGACCCGTGCCCGGCTGCCTCGTCCGTGGTCACACACGCCGTCTGTGACTCACACAGGAGGTCCCTGACCTGGGAGGGGTGGCCCTCCCCATGCACACCGCTCGGGGCGAAGGTTGGGGTCCTCGGGCCGGCCTGCCTCTGCGGCCTGCCGGGGCCCCGCCCGCTCAGAGCGCCGTGTTTACGGCGAGCGGGACGAGGGGACCACATTTTACTTCCGCGTAAATTCCCTTGACGCGACGTGTCATCGGGCGGCCATCCATCTCGGCTGAAGGACACACATGCGTGCGCCTGCCGCTGGGGCCGGGGCTCTGTAAACCTCGCCGCGCTCCCGCCCATCCGTCAGGGGCTGCTCTTTCTCACGGGCGCCGGCAGCAGGGGCGCGGGGTTCACTCTGGCTTCACCCCCTCCCTCCGCGTCCGTCTCTCTGCCCAGCTCTTCTCCAGGGCCCGCGAGCGCGGGGAGAGCTGAGGCAGCCGCGCCAAGAACGTGAGATGATAACCTGCGGGGAGCGTAAACCCTCCACCTTGACCTCCACACCCTGGAGGTCACTCCCTGGAGGTCCCGCTGCGGAGAGGCAGGCCCCACCCTGAAGGCTCGTGAGCAGGAGAGATACCCCCCCCTACCGAGGTCAGGGCACGGCCGAGGCACGTGGGCAGGCTCAGTGACCGGCAGGCACGGCGGTGCCCGCTGCAGACGGCAGGGTGCGAGGCGGGGTGCAGCCAGCGGGCTGTGCGACCCGGTGAGAGCGGGCGGCCATGGGCACAGAGCCGGCTTGCTGGTGGGCCCAGGCCCCGGGGGCGCACAGGGGGCAGGGGGCGAGGGTGGTGGAGAATAGAGAGCTGGCCTGGTGTGGGGACCCAGCCTGGGACCTTTCAGTCTGCAGGCTGAGGCTCTATCCACTGAGCCACAGCGGCTTCGGCAGCCTCGTTTATTTTTAATGACGCCCCCCACCCCAGGCAGGGGTTTCCACAGGCTCCCCCGCCCTCCTTTACACAGAGAGCCGCCACGGAGGGCGAAGGAATGTGTCTGTCTCATCCTGTTCTCCGCGGAGGACAGCGCGTCTCCGTGCGTGCCGGTCACACCGTACGTTTTTTAGTGCCGTGGCACATTTCAGGGCGCGTTGGGCCGTGGCTTTAGGGGTGAGGGCAGAGCGTGCATCTTAAGTATTCTCTTTTCCCAAATCACCTAGAAATGGCAGGGAAGGAGGGGGAGGAAGGAGGAAGGCGAGCTTTGGTCTCGCTAATAAATCAGGCGGTGAGACACGCCTCGGAGATGCTAGAAGGTAGCGATCCGCCGGTTCTGCGCGTTACCATGAAAACGGGCCATAAAGTCTCCGTCTCCCGGGCATCTCAGAGGGCCCGCTGACTCACCGTGCAGTGAATCAGCGAGCGTTAACGGGCGCGGTCATAAGCACTCCTCCTTCTGGACCTGCCCACTTCATTCCCAGCGGCACGGTGCGTTCTGGCAGGAAATAAAACCGTCGCGGCACCCACCGTGACGCGGGCCAGCTGCGCGGGGTTGGCTGTGAGCAGCCGCGCGATCGGATGTCAGTCCCGTCAGAGATGCTCTTCCTGGTCTCCGTGTCAGACATGAAGGTCCGGGAAGCTGGGCACGTTTCCTTCTTTAAAAATGCACCGTCGTGCCCTAACTGGTGTTGCTCAGTGGATAGAGCGTTGGCCTACAGACCAAAAAAGGTCCCAGGTTCGATTCCGGTCAAGGGCATGGACCTTGGTGGCGGGCACATCCCCTGTAGGAGGTGGGCAAGAGGCAGCTGATCTATGTTTCTCTCTCATCGATGTTTCTAGCTATGTCTCTCTCCCTTCCTCTCTGTAAAAAAATCAATAAAAATAATTTTTAAAAATAATGCACCGTCGTGCTCCGTGGACCGGAAGCCTCGCGTCTGTCTAGCTCCTGCGTCCATCACCACTGAGGAGCGGTTTTGCTAGCCTGGTTCAGCCGGTGAGCGTGGACCACTGAGCCAGGAGATTAGGGTTCGATTCCCGGCCAAGGGCGGAGGCCCGGGTGGCGGGCTCCATCCCCCGTGGGGGGCATGCAGGGGCTAGCCGGTCCATGACTCTCTCTCCTCATGGATGTTTCTCTCCCTCTCCCTCTCCCTCCCTCTCTGAAATTAATAAAAATATATGTTTTTAAAAGTGTGTGCAAGAAGCCCCTCTCCCTCCCTCCCTCCCTCCCAGGGCCACCCGCTGCTCCTCGGCCGTCTCTGCACGTGGAGTTCTGCTCTCCATCTCTTTAAAGGCGGGTTCTGCTGAGTTGCTCACAGTCAGAGAGAAGACGGGGTGACTTTCCTTCCAACCGACGAAGAAAGGGGGACTGCTCGGCCCCCTCCCCGTAGGATGAGCAGCTGGCAGGGCCGGCCCAGGCCTGGGTCTTTGAATTAGGGCCTTGGTTTCGTTTTAAAGCAAAAATAACAGTGTTTTTTCTCTCTGTGGATACGTCTCTGCGGGGCACATCCACAGTACAGATTTCTGCGCATGCGTGTGAGACCCTAGAGCAGTGGTTCTCAACCTGTGGGTCGCGACCCCTTTGGGGGTCGAACGACCCTTTCACAGGGGTCGCCTAAGACCAGCGGAAAACACCTATTTCTCATGGTCTTAGGAACCAACACACTGCTGCTCCTCGGTGCAGCGTGTAGCCATGTCGTTTACTGTTGTCCTAGGAAGACTGTCGCCCATGCTGCACCACGATTCAAGACAACATTTCATTTATTTGTCATGAGAAATAAATATTTCACAATATACAATGACTTATTGTTTTTGTGATTAGTCCCTATGCTTTAATGATGTTCCATTTGTAACAACGAAAATACATCCTGCCTATCAGATATTTACATGACAGTTCATCACAGTAGCAAGATGACAGTGATGAAGTAGCCACGGAAGTAATTTTATGGGTGGGGGTCACCACCCCATGAGGAGCTGTCTTAAAGGGTCGCGGCCTTAGGGAGGTTGAGAACTGCTGCTCCAGTGGAAAGGGCTACTACTACCTTCCTTTGGCCTTGCCATCCCTTTTATTCAGGTTTGAGAGACACCCTTTGCCCCTCGCTTATCACTGACCTGTCGTTGCTATGTTTTAAAATATATTTTTATCGATTCCAGAGAGGAAGGGAGAGGCAGAGAGAGAAACATCAAAGATAAGGGAGAATCGTGGACGGCTGCCTCCCGCACGCCCCCCACTGGGGATGGAGCCCGCATCCCGGGCCTGTGCCCTGACCGGGAGGGAGCCGGGACCTCCCAGTTCCTAGGTCGGCCGGGCTGCCGCTGGTAAATGGTGCCTTGTTGGCACGCCAGGCAGGTCTTCGCTGTGAGGCGTCCGGAGCTGTTTCAGCAGCTCATGGGGCAGCTGTCCCAGAGAGAGCCAGGGTGAGGGGCTGGCGGCCAAGGGCACCCTTTTGTAGCCGTGTCAGGCCGTGTGAGTGTGAGTGTGTGTGTGTGTGTGTGCGTATATGTGTGAATGTGCGGGTGTGTGTGCACATGTGTGAATGTGTGTGGGGGGGCATGTGTATGAATGTGAGTGTGTGCATGAACGTGTGTATGTGTGGGAGCATGTGTGGGGGGCATTGTGTGTGTATGTGTGTGAACATGCATGTGTGTGAGTATGAGTGTATGTGTCTGTATGGGAGTGTGTGTGTGAGCATGTGTGCCTGTGTGTAAGCATACGTGTGTATGTGTGTGAGCATGTGAGAGCACATGTGGGCATGTATTTGTGTGTGTATGAGTGTGTGTGTGTGTGTGTGTGTGAGTGTGGAGCTGACTCCATTATAACCTTTTGTCTCCTGACGTGTAGCTGGTCAGCGAGGACCGCGGTGGCTGGCGCCGAAGCCCACTTTCCCTCAGTCGCTGTGCCGGGGTGCAGGCCGCGGCGCTGAGCCTCGGGGCCGTGGGGGGCCATGGGGGGAGGAGAGGGCTCGGGGCCGGGCACCGTCTCTCAGTTCTGTCAGGCCTGGGCTCCCTGGGGATTCCGGCGCCCGAAGAGGCCGCTGCTCCTGTTGGTGGGCGTCCAGCGCGTGTTCTGCATTCCTCCCTTCACAGTCCCTGCGAGCGGCACTTCTTCCTTATTTGGCGTCCGTCTGATTAGCAGCGAGCGCTCAGCCTCGGTACACTGAAGCCGTGACACGAGCAGCCTGGGCGGTGGGAGCCGCCGGGCAGGAGGCAGAGTCCGGTCCCAGTGGCTCCTCCCCCACCCCGGGGTCCTCACTGCCCCCCTCCCCATCCCTGCCCACCTCCCCCATCCCGCCCCCTCCCCTCACGGGCCCTATGCACAGCGAATGCCCACGGTGGGAGAGCAGGCAGCCTGGCTCTCGGGAGCGTCCGAATCCCACGTCCCGTGCGGCAGCGATCGCGGCTCTCCGGGCCTGTGGACTCGGTCTGTGAGCCCCACGCCCCCCGAGATCGGGGTGCGGACTGCCGGCGAGGACGGAGAGCTTGTTCAGGCCATGCAGGCAGCACCTGAAGGCCTGGAACTCAGGGGCCAGCACCCAGACCCGGGGGTGACCCCCACACTGGTTTCCAGGCACGACCGCCGTGCCCGCCACCCCGGCGGCTCTCTCCGCGCCCCACTTCTTCCCGCTGGGCCTGTCTCCGAGCCGCCGTTCCGCTGGGCGTGGGCAGAGTCACACCGACACCCTGAAACTCGGGATAAACGCGTGAAACCGCGTGGCGCCAGCGGCAGCTCCCCTCCTCCTCCCACCTCCCCGGTTACCGACATCTCCTCTGAGGGCTGGGCCCCACGGGAGGGTGCTCACAAAGGGAAACGCGAGTGTCGGGTCTGTGCGCGTCTCCTTCGGAAGCTGCTCCCTCTCCCACCGTTTCGGGCGGTTTGCTTCCCTTCCCCTCCGGACGGTGCGGGTCTGGGGGTGTCAGGCTGGCGGCCGCCGCTCGCTTTGGAGAAACCCGTGTCCACGTGTAAGCCAGGCCGGCCCCGCCCCGCCAGCCGTGGGCCCCAGCCTCACCCCGAACCGGAGAGCAGCCCCCACCCGCGAAGGGACTTCCCGCCCGGACTGGCTGAGAGCCCGCTGTGTGCGGCGCACAGTGGGTCTCCTGTAGGAGCTCCTGTCCAGCCGCGGCCGGTACCGGGGAGGGCCGGCTCCCCTTGAACCTCTGTCCACCGGCACCGGAGAGGGTTCTGCGCGCGGGTTTGTGTCCTTCCGTCCACAACCTGGACCTGCGTGAGGCGGCCCCGGCCCAGCCCCGGCCCTCGCACCGCGGCCCGCCGGCAGCAGAGGGCGCCTCTGGGGGAGAGGACGGGAGGGCGGGAGGGGCCGGGGCGGGGTGTGTGGTCCCCGGAGCCCAGCGCCCTCGGGACCAGGTGACCTCCCAGCGCCTCCACCCCGTTCCTGAGCCGCTTCGCTCTTACTCGACGCTGCTCCGCCCGCCCAGGGGGTCGGCAGCCTGAGACAGAGACCCCCTGCCCCGTGTCCCCGGCCCACGGCCATTCCCGTCTCTACCAAGGATGTTTCTGGAAAAGCCACCGGGAGAGGCCTCTGGACTCGCCCGTGGAGCCCTTTGCGCAGAGCCGGCCCGGCGTGCGGAGGTCGGGCCACAGCCGGCACCGCCCGGCGCTCGTCCACGCTGCGCCGCTGCCATTGAACGTGGAGGCCGCGGCGGCCCCGGAGCGGGGAAGACGGGCGCTGTGCCGGGCCTGGCCGGGCGGGCGGCCCTCGGAGGCCGTGCACACTTGGTTTATTGGCTGTGAGAGCTCCCCAGCCACAGAGAGGAAGCGGAGGCCAGCGCCGCCGGGAGAAGGTGCGGCGATGGCGGGCTCTGCCCCGGCTCCTGTGAGGCCTCGCTCGGAACCGCCTCCCCGAGCTGCGGGCGAGGAGGATGTGTCCCGCAGGAAAGTTTTTTTTTGTTTTTTTTAAAATATATTTTATTGATTTTTTTTTTTTTTTTTTACAGAGAGGAAGGGAGAGGGATAGAGAGTGAGAAACATCGATGAGCCGAGACCGGTTTGGCTCAGTGGATGGAGCGTCGGCCTGCAGACTGAAGGGTCCCAGGTTCGATTCCGGTCAAGGGCATGTACCTTGCTTGCGGGCACATCCCCAGTAGGAGGTGTGCAGGAGGCGGCTGATCGATGTCTCTCTCTCATCGATGTTTCTGACTTTCTGTCCCTCTCCCGTCCTCTCTGTGAAAAATCAATAAAATATATTTAAAAAAAGAAAAAAGAAACATCAATGAGAGAGAGACATCGATCAGCCGCCTCCTGCACGCCCCCCACTGTGGAGATGTGCCCACCACCAGGATACAGGGGTCCTGCAGGCTCAGGCCCCCCCTTTCAGTGCTCCGGGTCCGAGGCGGCCGTCAGGGGCAGGGAGTGGCTCCGGTGCACAGCGCGCGTGTGGTCCCTGCTCACGGGGGCTGGTCCGGTCCAGCGCCGCCCCTGCCCCCCAGGGGAGCCGGCGATGCGAACCGCTCGAACACGGCTGCGGGAGGAAGTCGGTTGTATCGGGGCTGTGGGCGGCGTCCCTGGGACCGGGTTGAGGCCATGGGCGGCGTCCCTGGGACCGGGGCGGTTCCGTCCGGCCTGTAGGGGAGCAGCTCCTTGGTGTGAGTGGGTGGCTCACTGTCTCCGTGGGCTCCGGGCACGGACGTGGCGTCGGGCTCACCCCTGCCCCGAGTTGTTGGGCCAGAGCAGGCAGGAAAGGCGCCTGCACCAGAGGGAGGAGGAAGGGAGTGCCGACAGCGGTGGTGGAGGGACCCCAGCTCGCCCCCCTCACCGCCACCCCCTCACCCCCACCCCCACCCCAGGCGCCATCATTATCGGAGCTGCTCCCTGTGCGGGGACAGGCGGGGGGAGCTAGGGAGCAGCCTGGGGGGGGGGGGGTGGCGTTGGCGTGCAGGTGGAGAGTCTTCCCGGCGCTCCATGCGGGGAGACGGTGGGGTGTGGAGGGGACGGGGTGTGGGAGGCGGGCAAGGCAGGGGTCACCGTGAGGGTGAGTGAGGTGTAGGGGTCGCTGTGTGAGGGTCAGTGAGGCAGGGAGGGGTCACCATGAGGGTGAATGAGGCAGGCAGGGGTCACCGTGAGGGTCAGTGAGGCAGGCAGGGGTCACTGTGAGGCTGAGGGCCCTGCTGGGGGCCATGCTCTCCGCTCAGGACGCGGGCACCGTCCATCCCTCGGGGACGGGGGCGCAGGGACCTGCAGGCAGAGGCTCCCGTGTGGTGGCTGAGCCCCGCCCCCGTCTGTCGACCACTGGGGTGCGAGCTGAATAGACACTCCACTCACGAATCAGCACTTGATATTCAGTGTGAAATTCTTAAAGGCAGCCCGGCTGGCAGATGGTGGGGAGGGGACTGTGGGGGGGGGAGGGACAGGGGGCTCCCCGCTCCCAGCGCTCAGCTTGCCCGGTGCAGGAGGGCCCCTGACCCCCGGACACAGCGGGTCGGGGTTGCCTGCGCCTGAAGGCCAGGGGTCTGGGTCGTGCTGTTTCCGGAAAGGATACCCCCCCATCCCAAGCCTGGCTGCTGAGTCATGGGCTTGTTCAGGGGACTCTTTGCTCCGGTGAATACGTCGTGTCTTTCTGTGTTTTCGGGAAGCCCTGGGCTTGGTGGCCCCACTTAAGAGGGGGGAGGGGGGTGGTGCTGGGAGAGAGAGGGTGGCCCCAGCCTGTTGGGTCCCGTGGACACGGCGTCGGCCTGCGGACCGAAGGGTCCCGGGTTCGATGCTGGCCAAGGGCATGTACCAGGTGGCAGGCTCCTCCCCAGCCCGGGTCCTGGTCTGGGTGCGTACAGGAGTAGCCAGTCGTGTCTCTCTCACATCGATGTCCCTCCCTCTCCCTCTCTGTCTCTCTCCGTCTCTCTCTCTCTCGCTCGCTAACATCGGTGGGAAACCCTTGGTGAGGATGAGTTAAGGGGTCGGGGGCACGTGCTGACCCGGAGCAGCGAGATCCCCTCCGCCTGGCGCCCTGGTCCCTGCGGCCCGGCCTCAGTCTCAGGGCTGCTGCGGGCAGGGACCACGCGATGGCACCACGCAGACAGGGCGCCCGCTCAGCGCCTCGCCATCTCACCCCGACGCCTGTGCGCGCTCCGAGGCAGCAGCGCCATCGCACACGGGAGAGCTGCGGGGGGGTGCGGGGGGAGGCGGCCGGCTCGGAGCTGCAGCTCCCTGGCCCCTGCCGCACCGTGGAGAGAACCGTGTGGGTGTCGCTCTGGGCGGTGCACCTGGGACCGAGCTCGTCTCTGTGTCTGTGGGGGACACACTCAGCACCTTTTAGGGGTTCCGGGGGGCGAGGGGCTGGATCCCTGGGGCTGGATCCCTGGGGCTGGGTCCCTGGAGCTGGGTCCCTGGGGCTGGGTCCCTGGTGCTGGGTCCCTGGGGCTGTGTCCCTGTAGCTGGGGTCCCTGGGGCTGTGTCCCTGTAGTTGGGGTCGCTGGTGCTGGGTCCCTGGAGCTGGGTCCCTGGGGCTGGGTCCCTGGGGCTGGGTCCCTGGGGCTGGGTCCCTGATGCTGAGGTCCCTGGGGCTGGGTCCCTGGTGCTGAGGTCCCTGGGGCTGTGTCCCTGTAGCTGGGGTCGCTGGTGCTGGGTCCCTGGGGCTGTGTCCCTGTAGCTGGGGTCTCTGGGGCTGGGTCCCTGATGCTGGGTCCCTGGGGCTGGGTCCCTGGTGCTGGGTCCCTGGAGCTGAGTCCCTGGAGCTGGGTCCCTGGGACTGAGTCCCTGGGGCTGAGTCCCTGGCACTGGGTCCGATGCCCTTGGCTGGGAGGGGTCCCAGCACCTAAAGAAGAGCAAAGAAAAGCACGGAGCTCACACCTCCCGGGAGGAGCGCGCTCCTTCCTGCTGGGTTCGCACAAAGCCCCGCTGGCCTGCTCCTGAGGCCGTGGCCCTCCTGCGGGAGCCACATTCCTTACCGGACACGCTCCGGGCTGCAGTCCTCGGGACGGTGCCGGTTAGGGATTCGCCGGCGCCCGTGCAGGACCAGGGCCACCCTCACACTGGGCGCCTCACCCGGGCTCCTCGTGGGCGCGCAGCGAGCACAGCCTGGCTGCGGCCCCCGCCTCCTCGCGTGCCAACGTGCACGTGTCCGCGCCACCAACGGCGTCTCTGCTGCCGACGCGGGCCGGCGCTCGCAGTGAGAAAGGCCGAAGGCAGCCCTTTTGGGGGTGACGTCCCGAGGGGGACCCTCTCTGCGGTTCTGGGTCAGGACCCACAGCTGCAGGTGGGATTCCAGAGAGTTCCATGCTGAGGGGAGCCCTGGGCATTTCCCATGATGCCTGGGACTGAAGGAATTTGTTGGCCAGGAAACAGTGGACCGGCCTCTGCCGAGGTGGCCCCGGCTGCACGGTGCGATAGGGAACCCTGCTGGGCTGTCCCTGCAGAGGGGTCGCGGGAGGGTGTCGGGGTCATGACCTTGGCACTGCCTCGTGCCCTTCGGTGCCAGCAGTCAGGACGCTTTGAAAGGCGTTGAGGCAGGAGCGGGTGATCCTGGATGGCACCCTCAGCAGGACTCTGACGGCCCGTGGTCTGATGGGTCAGCATTTATGAGAGATGCGCCCCCACCTCCAGTGCCAGGTCTGGATGGTCCCCTGTGGCACGCAGGACCAGGGGCGGGGGGCGCGCTGGGAGCCCGCCGGCATGCAGGTGTGTTTGCCCGCGTCTGTCTGCACCTGCACGCCCCCAGCCCCCACCCCCCGTCCTGGAGCCACGTCCCCGTCTCGGAAACACATTCCAGAGACGGAAGGAGGAGAGAGAAGAGCAAATGGGGTTTCTGTTCTGTGTGTTCGACCCACAGAACTGGGTTGAGCAGAGGGCCCAGTGCAGACGTGGGTTGTCGCCGGTTCAGGCGGAGACGGGCGGACAGCTGAGAGGTGCCCCTGGGGGTGTTCTGCAGGGACGGGGTCCTCTCTGCCCCCGGCCGTGCAGCCTGCAGCTCCCTCTTCAGCTTTGCCAGACCCCCAGTCAGAGTACGGAGGGCGTGGCAAGCCGGCCATTCGCCCTAAAGAGACAGCCCGGCCGGCGTGGCTCCGGGATTGAGCGTCGACCTAGGAACCAGGAGGTCGGGGTTCGACGCCAGGTCAGGGCACGGGCCGGGGCTGCGGACTCGATCCCCAGTGGAAGGCGTGCAGGAGGCAGCCGATCCGTGACTCTCTCTCATCACGGATGTTTCTTTCTGTCTATCTCTTCCTCTCCGAAATCAGTAAAAATATATTTGAAAAAAGAAACATTCCTGGCCACCCCACACACCCCCGCTTTCTAACCAGAGCCACGATGGGATTCTGGAAAAGTTCTGGGCATCACCGTTGGGGCCATTTCTCCCTGAACCCTCTCGGTGCTCCCGGTTAGCATGCCGGCACAGAAAGGTCCCCGTGCATTTAACCACATGCCCGTCCTCTCTGCCCCCCTGCAGGTCAAGAAGTACTTCGAGCTGGAGCCGCTGGCGCGCGGGCAGCGCTGGATCCTGCAGCCGTGCTCGCTGGGCGACGTGGCGGCGCTGAAGGACAGCTTCTCCCGGCTCATCCAGCTGCTGGAGGAGAAGGACCAGGAGGCCGCCAGGATGTGAGCCAGGCCCGCCGCCGGGCCCGGGCCCCGCGCCCCGTGCCGGTTCGCCCGCGTGTTGTGGGGGGGAAGACGCCGCCCTCGTCCCGGCCTGGCCTCTGCCCTCCTGTCATCTCAGACTCATGGCGGTCATCGTCGTCGGCATGAGCGGCAAGCACACACTACGGAGAGACCCGGCCCTCTGTCCGCCCCGGTGCGTCTCCGCCCGGCGGCCCGCCTGCGCCGAGGCCACGGAGCTCTGTCTCTGTCCCCGGTCGGGGCGCAGCGTTCTGTGACCGGGCCCCCCAGAACCTGTGTCTCCTTTTCGGCATCTCTCGGGGGAGGGGGTTTTACATTATGATCTGTCATTCGATGTTTTAGTTTCTTGTATAAACGTGTAGATTGTGGGCGGGTGGGGGGAAAGTGAGCGCCAGAGACGTCCATTAACCCGCATCGGAACGGACGCTCCCGCCTCGGCAACGCGAGTTGGAGGATTTAGGGGCAAAATCGTCCGACGCCCCCGCTCCCCGTTCCGAGACGCGCGCGAGGACACCCCCGATTCCTGCGCCGGCGAGCTCGCGGCGTGTTTTTTAATGGGAAGACGGTCCTGCCCAGGCCAAGCTGCCACTTGCTACCGGGGTCTTTTTTTCTAAAAAAAAAAAATCTTGTTTCTGATTAAAATAGAAAAAAAAACGATGTTTAAGGTCATAGGTAACATTTTCACAGCCACCACCAGGGGCCTGCCTGTGCCGACAGCGGTGGGTTTGCGGGGGGGGGGGGGGGTCACGTGTCCATCGGGCTCACGCGCTCTGCGTGTCTCTGCTGCGTGTGCGGGCGTGCCCGTATTTCCGGGGCTTTCCGTGTGCCCGTCCCAGCACGTGGGCCATGGCGAGGACCTAACACCAGCCCAGCTCCCGTCTCCGCCCGAACGTTGGGTCCCGTTTCCCTTCGACGGTCACGGTGCCCAGAGATCCATGTACAGTTTCCCTGGCACGTGGCACCTTTGACCTTTTCCAAACCAGGAGTCACCAGGGCCACCGAGGTTTGCAGTGGAAATTCTCTGTGGCACATTTTGTAGATTTTTGCAGTTCTCAGTGGCCCGGGGACAGAAGCCCCCCTTTCCCCCCACCCCACCCCCGCCCCTGAGCAGTGGAGGCAGGTCTGGGGGTGTCGGGCCGTGGCCGAGTCCCCGTGCTGCAGCCCGCCGGTCACAGCCGCACCGCACAGCCACGCGGCGCCTCCTCCCGCCCTGGCCGGCGTGGCCTGCACCCACAGCTCTCGTGGTCTCGCCTGGCGGGCGGGTTTTAACGAAATGGTCACCTGTGAGGCATCAGGGGTCACCTTTAAGCTTGTTTCTCTCTTTTTTTAATCGAACGGATCCAGAAGGTTCACGTCCCCGCTGGTCGGCGGCATCGCGGGTGTCTGGCCACGGCAGCTGCGAGCAGCACCACGCCGTTTCCCCACCCCGCCCCGCCCCTGGTCCCCGCCGACTCTGTCCCCTGTGCTGACCCTCCCTAACAATAAAGGAAGATCCAGGCCTCCTCCCGCTCCTCCCGCTCCTCCTCCTCCTCCTCCTCTTCCTCCTCCTCCTCCCCCTCCTCCTCCTCCTTCTCCTCCTCCTCCTCCTCCTCCTCCTCCTCCGCAGGTTCATTAAATGCAGGCGGCTCTGCGGAGCGCGGCTGACTGCCCGCAGCCATCTGCTCGGTGACTCCCCGTGGGTGCGTGCGTGTCTCTGTGTGTGCGTGTGCGTCTGTGTGTGTGAGTGTGTTCACGGCCTCCGCAGCCGCTGCTGTCTGCCCGCCCGCCC
>JAAGEH010001432.1:0-19485 GCA_011751065.1 Lasiurus cinereus
AAAACATCTTTCCCCTGTGGGATAGAAATAAGCTATCAATAGAAATTTTAATTAATACTTTAGAAACAGCTTTTTGACCAGTACACTTACATTTTCTTGGGTGTTCATTTATTTCATTTCGCCAATTTAAATTAATCTGAAAGCTTGATAACTCTTTTACGTCAAATTTAATACTCTATCAACAATCTTAGATTTCCCTGTATATATTAGTGGAAAAGTTTATTTGCATTGAGTAGGCACTGAGCATTCCTAGTGCTAGGCTGAATTTAGAAAAAGGACAGCTGCTGTTGGCATGTTTCTGTCTGCTACCTGGGTCCTGATCTGAGCTGGGACATGTCTCTGTCTGTTACCTGCATCCTGATCTGTGCTGAGCATGGGAAGCGAGGTATCCATGGGGGCAGGAGATCTCCCTCAGAAGGGGTGAAGGTTCAGACGCCTTCAAGGTTGGAGGGGGGTGAGGGTCTGTGCCCCACCTCTATTGGCCCCCAAGTTATCTCCTGATGGCCCCTCTGCAACTGTGCCTGTCTTAGGTTGTTCCTCCCCTGAGGAATCTTCCCCGTCTCTGGCTAACCAGTCATCGTCCCGGGCCAAGCAGGGTGTTGTGAGGTTCAGATCTGTCTCCATGGTAGCCTATGCCCTCCTGGCCTCCACACCCAGCACCTACACTGGGGATCCCCTCGCCTGCTGGTGGAGGCCCTGGCACTGATCACTTATCTCAGGGAATTCAGGTTCCTCTCCAGGGAGGGCCCAGCTCACACCATTTGGCAAGAGACAGATTCATTATATCAGCCACCACGAGGCTTAAACCTCCGCGTGAATAGAGAGCTCAGGCTATAGTGGAGGGCCATTGGGTTGTGAGAAGAGGGTCCCCCTTGGCAAAGGAGGAAAGAGGGGCCTTCCCAGCGCCTTAATTCCTTCTGAAAGGAATTAAATCTTTTCATGTCCTCTTTTTAAATTGCTGCTAAACATTCAAAGAATTAGTTTGTATGTTTGTTTGGGAGAATTGTACAATATGCTATTGTGAAATATCAAAAATTAAATGATATTGTAGGATAATATCATGTAAGTATATTCTTTGGTCTAGGCCATGGCAATTCAATTCCAAAAGGGCTGACAATTTCTTTTTGTATCTTTATATAAACTTTTTCAGGGAGGCAAAAACACAGATTACTTTCCTTAGTTCAGGAGGCCAAATATATTGACTTTCAATTACAATCCTTATGACATTTAAAGGAAACTTCTCATTATTTAATGATTTTCATGTTACAGAGTTTCATTTAAAAATCTTTGTATCATGAAGCAATTTCTCTGAAGGTTATGGTAACCACTCTATGAATTCCCACTCCTGCCCCACCTTCCCCATTGTCTGTGCCCAGTGATTATGCCATGTACGAAGGTCCCTCTGTTTATCTCTCCTCCTTATTCCCACCAACCCCCACCTTCCCCGAGGTTTGATGTTTTGATCGACATTTTTCATTCTCTGGATCTGATCTTGATTATCAGTCTATGTCATTCATTATATTCCACAGATGAGTGAGTTCATGTGATATTTGTCTTTCTCTGCCTGGTTTATTTCACTAAGCATAATGCTTTCCATCTCCATCCATGTTGTTGCAAATGGTAGGAGCTCCTTCTTTTTTACCACACTGCAGTATTCCATTGTGTAGATGTACCACTGTTTTTTAATCCAATCATCTGTTGATGGGCACTTAGGCTGTTTCCAAATCTTAGGTATGGTGAATTGTGCTGCTATGAACATATGGATATATGTATCCTTTCTGATAGGAGTTTCCAGTTTCTTGGGGTATATTCCTAGAAGTGGGTTCGCTGGGTCAAATGGGAGTTCCATTTTTAGTTTTTTGAGGAGACTCCATACTGTTATCCACAGTGGCTGCACCAATCTGCATTCCCACCAGCAGTGCACGAGGGTTACTTTTTCTCTGCATCCTCACCAACACTTGTAGTTTGTTGATTTGTTGATGATTGCCATTCTGACAGGTGTGAGATAGTACCACATTGTTGTTTTGATTTGCATCTCTCTGATGATTAGTGACTTTGAGCAGGTTTTCATATGTCTCTCGGCCTTCATTCTGTCTTCTTTTGAGAAGTGCCTATTTAGATCAGTTGCCCATTTTTTTTATTGGTTTGTTTATCTTCTTTTTGTGAAATTGCATGAGTTCCCTGTAAATGTTGGAGATTAAACCCTTATCATTGGTATCATTGGCAAATATGTTCTCCCATACAGTGGGCTTTCTTGTTGTTTTGTTGATGGTTTCCTTTGCTGTACAAAAGTTTTTTTTTTTATTTTGAAATAGTCCCATTTGTTTATTTTTTCTTGAGCTTCCATTGCCTGAGGTGTTGTGTTGGTGAAGAAGTTCCTTCTGCATATGTTGGAGATTTTGCTGCCTGTGGATTCCTCTAGTGTTTTTATGGTTTCCCACCTTATGTTTAAGTCCTTTATCCATTTTGAGTTTATTTTTGTGTTGGTGTAAGTTGGTGGTCTAATTTCATTTTTTGCATGTTTCTGTCCAATTTTCCCAATACCATTTGTTGAAGAGGCTGCCTTGACTCCATTGTATGTTCGTTCCTTTTTTGTCAAATATTAATTGAGCATGGTGATTTGGGTCGATTTCTGGGTTCTCTATCCTATTCCATTGATCTATGTGTCTGTTCTTGCGCCAGTACCAGGCAGTTTTGAGAACAGTGGCTTTGTAATACAGCTTGAAATCTGGCATTGAGATTCCACCTACTTTGTTCTTCTAAGGATTGCTGCAGCTATTCGGGGTCTTTTTTCATTCCAGATGAATTTTTGGAAAGTTTGTTCTAGGTCTGTCAAGTATGCCTTTGGTATTTTCATGGGGTTTGGGTTGAATTTATAAATTGCTTTGGGTAGAATGGACATTTTGATGATATTGGTTCTCCCAATTCATGAACATGGTATGTTCTTCCATCTGTTTATGCTTTCCTCTATCTCTCTCTCTCTCTTTTTTAGCATTGTGTAGTTTTCTGTGTATAGTTCTTTTACCTCCTTAGTTAAGTTTATTCCTAGGTATCTTAATTTTTTTTGGTGCGATGGTAAATGGGATTGCTGTTTTAGTTTCTCTTTCTGTAAGTTCATTATTGGTATATATAAATGCCATAGATTTCATGGTGTTAATTTTGTTCCTGCCACATTGCTGAATTCATTTATCACGTCTAATGATTTTTTGATGGAGTCTTTAGGGTTTTCTATGTACAGTATCATGTCATGTGCAAATAATGATAGTTTTCTTTCTTCTTTTCCTATTTGGATGCCTTTTATCTCTTTTCCTTGTCTGATAGCAATGGCTAATAATTCCAGCACTATATTAAATAGTAGTGGTGAGATTGGGTATCCCTGTCTTGTTCCAGTTTTTAGGGGAAATGGCTTTAGTTTTTGTCCATTGAGTATGATGTTAGCTGTGGGTTTGTCATATATGTATTTTATTATGTTGAGGTATGATCCTTCTATTCCCACCTTGCTGAGAGTTTTTATTAAGAAAGGGTGTTGGATTTTTTTCAAATGCTTTTTCTGTATCAATTGATATGACTATATGATTTTTTTAAATTAATTTTTTATACATATCTCCCTATTGTCCCCTTCCCTCCCAGGCATAACCCAACCCCCCAGTGTCTGTGTTCATTGGTTATGCTTATATGCATGCATACAAGTCCTTTGATTGATCTCTTATCTACATCACCTAACTTTAATCTTCCTGTTGTAATTTCACAATCTGTTTGAAGCTTTACTGCCTCTGTATCTATCTTTTGTTCATCGGTTTATAATGTTCTTTATTATCCACAAATGAGTGAGATCATGTGATGCTTCTCCTTCATTGACTAGCTTATTTCACTAAGCATAAGGCTCTCCAGTTCCAACCAGATTGCTGCAAATGGTAAGAATTCCTTCTTTTTAATGGCAGCATAGAATTCCATTGTGTAGATGTACCACAGTTTTGTGATCCACTCATCTGCTGACGGGCACCTAGGCTGTTTCCAAATTGTAGCTATTGTAAATTGTGCTGCTGTGAACATAGGGGTGCATAAATCCTTTCTGATTGGTGTTTGTGATTTCTTAGGATAAATTTCTAAGAGTGGGATTACAGGATCAAATGGGAGATCCATTTTTAGTTTTTTGAGGAAACTCCATACTGTTCTCCACAGTGGCTGCACCAGTCTGCATTCCCACTGACAGTGCACAAGGGAGAGAATGGCTGCCTCCTACATGACCCCATAATGAGATGCATCCCATTACCACAGCAGGTGCCCTCTAATAAGAACTGAGCCAGCAATCTTTCTGTGCATGGGACTACTCTCAACAATCTGAGCCACCCCAACTGGCTTTTATTTTTAACATCAAAATATGACATTATTAAGGGGAAAAGCAGGCTATGAGAGAATATACATAATCCTATCCTATTCATTTAAAAAGAAAATTTGAAAGAATACATAGGCCAACACATTGACAGTTGCTACCTTGTCTGTGGTCAGTACACATTGTGACATTAAAAAGCCACCAGTTACTGAATGTTTACTACAGGTGCCAGGCTCTGGATTCAATGCTTTATCTGCATTGTTATTTCATTTAATCATCTGTGCAACCTTAGGTGCTTTCACCAACTAGTTAATGAGGAGGAAATCCAGACTCAGAGACTCAATGTGAATTGACTGATTGTAGAGTTAATAAAGACAGGCTAGAAGTCAAACCCAGGTGACACTAACAGAGCACTGGCTTCTAATGTTAAGCTCTGCTGCCTCCTACAGGGTAGAATAAGGGATGCATTCCCATTAGGACAGGGTAGATGTTATTGTATGTTATAAGCAGACCCAAAGCTCTAGTGGCTTAAAGAAGGTATCTTTCTTCTTCAGAGCACATGAACACCCTGGTTCTCCTGGAATCAGGATGAAGGAGCAGCCAGCATGTAGATTCCTGCTGGGTGTTCTCAGAGATGGACATAGAGGACTGCCCATCTCACTTGTCCCAGACATTCCTGTTAGAAGTGAGTGTCTTTACACCCACCTCATTTCATTGGTCAAAGCATATGACTGGCTGCAGCCAACATCAGAGTGTCAGTAGCAGCACCTACCCTACTTGATGTGCCCCCAAAAGGTAACCCCATAGATCCATCCACCCTTTGAGGCTACTCTTGGATGAAGGAAATGGTGGGGATTAGTAGGAAATGACAGTGGAAGTCAGTCAGGATGGTTTGCTTTCTCTTCCTCCATTGAGACCATGATCCCGAGCTGCCCAAACCCAATATTCATTGGAGTGAACTTCAGAAACAGGACTTTGGTCAGAATTCAATGGCAGAAAACTCAGAACCCACTTCTGAGTGTGACCCTGGGTAAGTCCCTGATGCGAGGGCTCCGCACAGTATGGGGAGTGAAGAGCACATTTTAGGAGAGTTGCCTGGGAATGTTACTGACAGCAAGAATTCCAGCATCCATGTTCTCTTATATTAACAATATCACTACTCTGCCTTAAAAGCTGCACATTCCTCTTTCAGTTAAAATAATAAGTTTATTTAAACAATTTCAAACATTTTAACAAAGAAGATAAATACAGTGCAGAAACATGTATAAAAATTGTTAACCATAAAATATTCCTCAGTACATGAAATTAAAACAAGAGCAATTTAATATTATCTGCATTTCTGTGATTACTGTTGAAAAGATTAACCTTGCAAGGTAGCAAAAAATTTGGAATTTTTATGGACTGTGGGTAAGCCAAAGGGAATGTCCATTATGGGTCACAGTTTTGCATATCTTAAATGTAAAACATTCACCTATAAAACAGGAAAATAAGTAAAACACATGTCTATATACAAAGCTGAATGCAAATATTCCCAGAAGAGTTATGTATAATATCCCAAACCTGAAAATGACAAAAAATATAAAACAATTAATAAAGTGGTTATTCACAGAATCCAGTTCTACTCAGCAATAAATAATAAACACTTTACACAAGCATTTGTATTAAATCTCAAAATGATTCTGTGACGGAAGAAAACAATATTTCTTGAAAGTACACACAAAGAGTGCTTATAAAATATGTACAGTATGAACTACTCTATTGTAAAGGAGGGGAAATACCTGAGTGTATGGAGGTCTAAGAAAGACAAAAAGAGAGATTAGAACAGGGCGGTAGGAAAATAGAGGGAGTGCAAAAGAAGGTATAGAGTTGTTGGTATGGAAAATAATACAATAATTAAAACTAATAAAGAGCAATAATCTCTGCCCCTGCCAGTGTCCTCAGTTGATTGGGTCCATCCCATTCACTGACACGTCTCTGGTTTGATTCCAAGTCAGTGAATATCCCCAAATGGATTTCCAAATGTGATGTGCAGGAGGCAGCAGATCTATGTTTACCTCTCTCTTCCAGTCTCTCTCTCTCTCCCTAAAAAGAATAAAATTATTTTCTAAAAGATTTCTTAAAAAGAGTAATCTCTGTGTTTTGCAAACATACAACTGTAAGCCTGTTGTTGCCCCATCCTGTGTAGGAGTTACAGATGGTTTATGTCACATCTGACAGTTTCTCAGCTTTATCTCTGTGTCAGGGATCACCAAGTAGCACACATGAGACAGGTGCATTTTGTTGCATGTCAGTTCTCATTTGCTGGGGGAACAGCCTTGCCTCAGTGGCAGCAAATGTTGTCAAGTGTGGAAGACTATTGCCATTGGAATCAACATGAATGCCGACTGTTGATTACAAAAGACACATCTTGAGTCTGATTATAGCATATCCTTCCTCTAACTTTGAGCTCGTGTCTGTTGAGCAACAACCTGGAGATCAACACCCTAAGGGGCCAGGGAAATGCACAAAACCATGAGCTTATTTTGTCTGCTAGTGACGCCAGCTACAGGAAATAGTAATAGAGGTCCTCAGAAAGTACTCAGAGTTCATACAAGCCACAACCAATGGAATATTTTGGATTCATGTCCAAAAGAGGCACTTGTTATCGAGTTTCACTGCAGTGTATGGCATTAAAATGAAAACAGATGTTATGTCTCAAAATAATTTTAATTCAATGTGTTACAAAAAACAACACCAGCCTATGAAATCTCATACATCATGACATATGTCCTCTTTTGAGCATGTGGAGAGTAGTTCCCCTAAACATTGCAGACACATAATACATACAGTGAAGAGAATGTAATTCATATTGTTTACAGGAGGACAATAAATTCTGCCAGTTCAGGGAGACCATTAATCTCTACAATATAAAAGGTACCAGACAGCAAATTAGAACCACAAACTCATGCACACTTTCTCTCAAGGACTTGACCGGCAATAAAAAATCAGCCAATATTGAACAAAAGAGTGACTTTCTGCCATGAAGCTGTGCCTTCCAAAGCAGAGAAAGTTTGAGATTAAACCATATTGTTCACCTATCCATGCTGACAGAACACAACTTTTCTTTCAATCATCCCAGGGAGAGAACAGAACCAACAAAATTAAAGATACAAAAGAAAAATCTCCCTTAAATAAGGATCATAAACCAGAGCAGAGGACAGCAAGAGTTTTGTGGGTTGATGAACTGGAACATGAAACACTTCATCACAGCATAATGTGAGACCCACTTTGTCCCTGAAGGAAGTAGCACTTCTTGGTGGAGGAAGTGTGCTCTGGAAAAAACCAGGGCCAGGTCAATTCTCCTGGACTCTGGATATTCATAATTTTCTCAAGCACAACCCGAGGGTATGCAGGGGTTGTAACGTATGCAGCCTATTCTGGTGAGGCAGATGGTAGAGGTGAAATATCTTCCTGACAAATTCTTCCAGGGACATCAATCAGGTTATAGTCCTCAGTAGATTAGCAAGGGGGATCCAGTTTCAGAAAGTGTCATTTATACATTAAATTTAGAAGGAATCTACCAGAGTATATGTACTAAAAAAAGGGGCTTGCATTCAGGTAAACGGGGGTAAAAGCTTCTCCTTCAGGGTTGTTGTTCTCAGTGATAAAGTAAAACATTCCTGCACATTTAAAGCTTTTCTGCAGTGTGTGCTCTCAAGTGTTGAATGAGGAAAGATTTGTAGCAAAAAGGTTTCCCACATTTAGTGTAGATATGGTCTTCTCAGGGCTAGTCTGATGGTGACTGGGGAAAGCTGTGCAGAAGGTTGGCTATGTCTTATTCCAGGTAAAATTCAATAAACCAGTAGCAGGGGTTGGAGTACTACTTCAGTATGCATGTGCACCTCATAACACATGTGTAAGTCCATGTAGGAGAATATTTCAGAGGAAGCAGTTCAGAGGGACAGTGAGGATGCTGTTAATGCCTCACAAGTGGTGCTGGAGGAAGAGATGAGACTAGAGTTCTGCTTAACTGGTATATACTGACAGATATCTGAGGGGAATGAAAAGGGAGTTTTGGAATAGATCCACCAAAGAATATATCTAAGTGGATAAATGGGACACATCACTAATACTATCAACAACAAAACATACAGATATTAAATTTTTTCTTAGATACTATTGACCAGATGGTTTTGCTCAGTGGTTGACCATCAACCTATGAACCAGGAAGTCATGATGCAGTTCATGGTAGGGCACATACATGAGTTGCAGGCTCAATTCCCAGGGAAAGGGGAGGTACAGGAAGAAGCCATTCAGTGATTCTCTCTCATCATTGATGTTTCTATCCCTCTCTTCCTGTCCCTTATTCCCAGAAATCAATAAAAAATACTTTTTGAATGTATTATTTAAATGAATTGTATTGAGGACATGGGTTGGAATATGGCATCTCCCATGAAGGATAAGGATCTGGAAGCATCTTTATTAAGTTTTGAAAAACTTGATCATGCCTCACCAAATCTTTGGCCAGAACAATTACCATGTGTTGCTGAATTTGCAGCTTCTTTCGAAAGTCCTATTATTAACTTGCCACCCAAATGGATGGCTGAAATAGAACACAATGACTTCAACATGTTGGATGAACTGGCGAGCCTCACCACATCTAACTTGATGGAGAAGGTATGAGGCCTACAGAACCTGGCCTATCAGCTAGGGCTAGATTAGTGTTATTCACCTACTCTAGAGGTTGACATTTTCTTGATGCCCTACTATGGTATTTCAACGTCTCAATCCTCTTTTCTACATTAATGGAGAGGATGACAGGAATGAAAAATAAGCAATAGTAACTGATTAGCTCCCAGGGCCAGTTATCCTGTTTTCATGCAAATATCTGCACCAATAAAGATGTTGGAAAGAAAAAATATGCAAAAAATATTTGTCCTTGAACATGATTGTTTGTCACTTCTCTAGAGCATTGTTAATATTAGCATAGAAATAATGTGAACCTTCTTGGGCGATAACTAGATTGTGACTTTTGAAAGTCAAACCCTGCCCTTTGATTTGGTATATGATTATGTCTCATAACCCTTTTGGTGTGCAGATTTGGAATGCAATAATTTTTTAAAATAGGGGCCTCTTGGCTTGATTAGGGCAATTAATGTATAGAAATTCTCATGATGTAAATAGAAATATAAAAAATTGTAAATTATCTTACCGTATGAAGAATTCCATTTTTTGTTACTTTAAAAATTTTAAAAAAATGAATTCTATTTAAATGGAACTTTAAGAAATGTTTAAACCTTCAGGGTTGATAAAGGTTTTACTGTGTTATTATGAAAATTCTGGAACATATTTTTTTGCAATTGAATCAATGTGTTGGAAAAAAAATATAATGATGTGCTACTGAAATATCTTATCATATGCATATTAACTGCTATATCTTTGGCAGTTTAAAACGGATCAGGGGGAGCGTATTTATGCCAGGGGAATTGACAAATACTACAGACCTACACTTCACTTAATATATTAATAAATGCTGACTTAAATAAGAATGGATCTGAACTTTAACAATGTATATTAAATGTATAAGTATATAGTATAATTTTGCCTCAGTGATACGTAGCAATAAAAATGAGTAAAACAATTTTCCTTCAGGATTCAAAACCGATGGTTCCATATGGCCAAGGAGTCACTTGAGTCACTAAGGAATGAGGTAAATTTAAGCAGGTGTCTAAAATGCTGCACAGACCTCCTTCAGTTAAAATAGTAAGTTTATTTAAACAATTTGAAAAATATTGTCAGCAGACATTTTAACAAAGCAGATAAATACAGTACAAAGAAATGTATAAAAATATTTACCATATAATATTCCTCTGTAGATGGAATTAAAACAAGAGCAATTTAACATTATATGCATTTCTGGGGTTACTATTAGAAAAGGATAACCATTGTATGCCCTTGCAGGGTAGCAGGAAAATTTGGAATTTTTATATATTGTGAGTTAATGGTAAGACAAAGGGAATGACCATTTTGGGTCACAGTTCTGCATATCTTAAATGTAAAACGTTCACCTACACTACAGTGTGATAAGTAAAACATATGTCTATATAGATAACTGAATGCAAATATTCCCAGAAGAGGTATGTATAATATCCCAAAGCTGGAAATAACAAAAAATATAGAATAATTAATAAAGTAGTTATTCATAGAACCGAGTATTATTCAGCCAAAAAAGAAATAAATCTTCATAAGCTTTTGTATTGCATATCAAAATGATTGTGTGGCATGGAGGAAACCAGTATTTGTTAAAATGTACACATCAAAAAGTACCTATAAAATTATGAACAGTATGAACTATTCTATTGTAAGAAATGGAAAATCCCTGAAAGCATGGAGGACCGAGAAAGGCAGAGAGAGATTAGAACATGGCAGTAAGAAAATATTGGTGTTCCAAAAGAAGTTATAAGGTTGTTGGTATAGAAAATAATGCAATAGTTAATAATAATAAACAGGAATAAACTCTGCCCTGGTCCATGTTCTTAGTTGGTTGGGTGTGATTCCATTTAGTGACAGGTCTCTGATTTGATTCCAGGTCAGTGAACATCCACAAATGGATTTCTATTTATGGCTTGTAGGATACAACAGTCCTATCTTAACCTCTCTTTTCTAGTCTCTCTTTCTCCCAAAAAAATGAATAAAATTATTTTCTTAAAAAGAATCTCTATGTTTTGCAAAATTTACAACTGTGAGCCTCTTGTTACCCTACCCTGTGGAGGAGTTGCAGGTGGTTTATGTCACATGTGACAGTTTCACAGCTTTATCTCTAGATCAGGGCTCACCAAATAGCACACATGAGACAGGTGCACTTTGTTGCATGTCAGTTCTCATTTGCTGGGAGGACCAGCCTTGCCTCAGTGGCAGCAAACCCTGTCAAGTTGGGAAGACTATTGCCATTGGAATCAACAGGTATGCTGACTGGTTACAAAAAACATATCCTGGGTCTCATTCCAGCATTATCCTTCCAATAGCTTTGAGGTCTTGCCTGTGGAGCAACAACCTTGAGATGAACATCCTAAGGCGCCAGAGAAATGCATAAAGCCATGAGATTATTTTTCCTCCTAGTGATGTCACCTACAGGAAATAGTGATGTAGGTCCTCAGAAAGTTCTCAAAAAGCATACTAGCCACCGGACATGAAATAATTAGGATTTATGTCCAAAACAGGCACTTTTTATCCAGTTTCATGACAGTATCTGCCATGAATATAAAAACAGTAATTATCAAGAGGGAAATAATGGTGACAGAGTAGACAGACAAGTCTGGAGCTTTGTCGCTGGGCAGAGGGAGAGAGAGCAGCTGAGAGTCGCACTGGGAGTTTTTTTTGCCAAGTTAAGAGTCAGCTAACCTCCAGGAGAAAGTGGGGATCTGCTGGACGGGGCTCTCCTGGCCAGGCAGCCCATTGCCATGGGGTTTTTGTTTGCCAGAGCCACCAGCACGAACATGGAGTCCACACCATCTTGCAGAGGGAGGTGAATGTCTGCAGCGGTCTGAAAGCTGTGGCTGAAGCACCCATCAAACAGCCAGGGACCCAGGACACCACTTTCCAATCGACTCAGACACACAGACTCAAGGCAATCCTCATGGCACACGGAAAGGTCAGATTTCGCCTGGGATAAGGTGAGGTCTCCTGTCCTGCAGAACAGAGACGCGCAAACTGTAGGAACCGGGCTCCGGGAAAGTGTCTCTGGAGAGGTCTGCGGATGTGGGGCAGGGCGTGATCCCTAAGTGTGGAGGTAAACTCTCGGAGCTGTTGACAAAGGGGAGCTCTGGAAAAACGACTCGTTTTGATCTGAGGCAGAGGGACAACCTGGGAGTTACTACAGTGTCCCTGCTGCAAAATCCCCACAAACTGGTATTGAGAACCACTGAGTAGCAGGATCTGAGCACAGCCTAGAGAGGTCCTGTGCTTAGTCTCAGAGGTCAATTCCGAAACACTGCCACCCAGTGGATGATGCTCAAATTCCCTCACGCATAACCACAAAAGAATAAAGAGATTAAAACACAACTCAACTGTGGAACACAGGGAACTGCAATACCCGCCCACGGAAACAGAAGTGCCAATCAGAACAATAGTGGAAGAGAATGACCATTCTATTTCTATTTCTTTTTTTTTAATTTTTAATTTTTTAATTTTATATTTTTTTCATTTTTGCATATTTTAATTAAAAACAATTTTTTTCTTTCCTCCTCAATTGATTTCACCTTTTAAATTATTACATTTTTGTTTTTAACTAGTATTAGTACTAATATTATTTTACCATTTTGGAAAAAAACAAGTGTCATTTTGTTTTCCCTTTATTTTACTTTGGGATTAGAGTTCTACATGCTATTTTCATCTTTCCTTTAGCACAATTTTACTCTACCTTAACTCTACCTTTATATCAACATTTTCCTCCTAACTTTCCCCATTTTATTGTCTTGTTTTCACTTTCCCTTTTAAAACTTTAGATTCTCCCCATTCTTTCTCTTTACCTGGTTAAAATTTCACCCCACTTATATATCTAATTTCAAATCCCCTACTCCAAGCCCATACAAACCACTCTCTTCTTGACTTCACTATCCAAAAAGTTGTTTTTCTCTATGACCTTTTGTTGCTCTTTGCCTGAACGGTGATTATATCGATTTTTTTGTACTTTTTTGGTGAGATTGTTTTAGCTTATTATACTTGTTTTATTTTGCCTTTTGTTTGCTTTGTTTTGGTTCGTTTTTTACCTCTCTATTCCCTTGCCTCCCTCGATACCAGTTGTTATATTAATCTCCAGGTACTAGTTGCCGGCATTTGTTGGGATTAGTGACTGTTCTACTGATGTTTTCTTCTGACATCTATATTTTGTTCCCCTTTTCTCTCTTATCCTCTTTCTGTTCTCTCTATTTTCTCTTTCTCTTTTCTTCTTCTCCTTTTTATTTTATTTTTTTGTTGTTGTTCATTTACTTATTTTTTTTCTCCCTCTCCTAATTTGATTTTGGCATTTCTTTCTTTTCTTTTTTCCTCATTTTCCTCTTCTTCTTTCTCTACTTATCCCTAATTTGTCTTTCATTGGTGATCACCGTATTTGTGATTATTAACATCCTGAATACATTTCTATGCAGTGCCTTCTGTGTTGTACCTGGTCGGTTGTGGTTTGTGCCTTTCAATCAATGTAGGAGAGAGAACTACATAACCAGACACCCAGAGAAGAAAGACCATGGGTAGAAAAAGAAACAGCCCACATAAGACATAGGGGCAGTTTTCACCAGAAAAGGAAGTAAACGAAAGAGAAGCAGAAAAAAGCCTGCCAGAGAAAGAGTTCAGAGAGATGATCATAAGAAGGATGTAAAGAATGAAAGACAAAATTGACAATGTAAGAGCCAAGAGGAAATGAAGAAGAAGCAAGAAGAAATGCATAAGAACCTAGAAGAAATGCAGAATAATCAAGAAGAAATGAAAAATGAGATCACTGCTATAAAGAACTCAATAGAAAGCATCAAAAGTAGACTAGAGAAGCAGAGGACCACATCAGTGAGCTAGAAGACACAGAAGGAAAAAATACCCAAATACAGCAGCTTCTAGAAAAAAAAATTAAAAAGCAAGAGGAGAGCCTAAGAGAACTTAGGGATAACATGAAACAAAACAACGTCCACATAATCGGGTTTCAGAAAGTGTGGAAACTCTACAAGGATTAGAGAACGTGTTTGAAGAAATAATGACAGAAAATTTCCCCAATATAGGAAAGAAAAAACCCACACAAATCCAAGAAGCTCACAGAGTCTCAAGCAAAATGAACCCCAACAAACTGACACCAAGGCATATTATAATTGAATTGGCAAACACCGCTGACAAAGTAAGAATCTTAAAAGCAGCCAGAGAGAAATAGAAAGTTACCTACAAAGGAACCCCCATAAGACTAGCTACTGATTTCTCAACAGAAACTCATCAGGCCAGAAGGCAATGGAATGAAATATACAAAGTCATACAAAGGAAGGCTCTGAATCCAAGAATACTGTACCCAGCGAGGCTTTCAATCAAAAGTGTAGGGGAAATCAGAAGCTTCACAGACAAAAAAGGA
This sequence comes from Lasiurus cinereus, assembly GCA_011751065.1. Taxonomy (NCBI): domain Eukaryota; kingdom Metazoa; phylum Chordata; class Mammalia; order Chiroptera; family Vespertilionidae; genus Lasiurus; species Lasiurus cinereus. The sequence continues at coordinate 14,415 of JAAGEH010001432.1, forward strand.
CTAAGGGAATATATTACCACAAAACCAGCAATTTAGCAAATATTAAAAGGTCTGATGTAAAAGAAGAAATAGGAAGCACAAAAGGAACTTGGGGGGTAAAGACTGAAAATGGAAACAGATAGGCACCTATCAATAACAACTTTAAATGTAAACAGCTTAAATCCTCCAATCAAAAGACAAAGGTAACTGATTGGATAGGAAAACATGATTCATATACCTGCTGTCTACAAGAAACTCACCTCAGAAAAAAAGATGCATACAGATTGACGGTAAAGGGATGGAAGATGATATTTTTGGTAAATGGAAATAAAAAAAACCTGAGGCTGCAATACTTATATCTGATAAATTAGATCTCAAAGTGAAGGACATAACAAGAGATAAAGAAGGCCACTTCATAATACTAAAGGGAATAATCAAGGAAGAAATAAAAAACATCATGGCAATAAATGACAAGAAGAAATAACTCTGGTAAACATATACACACCCAATATAGGAGCACCTAAATACATAAAAAATACTCCTGGAGAATATTAAGGGAGCGATTGACAGCAATACAATCATAGTAGGAGACTTTAATACCCCACTGTCACCATTGGACAAATCCTCTAAACAAAAAATCAGTAAGGAAACATCAATCCTCAATGACTCACTAGACGAGATAGACTTAATTGACATCTTCAGAACATTTCACCCCAAAGCCACAGAATATACATTCTTCTACAGTTCACATGGGTCATTTTCAAAGATAGATCATATGTTGGGTCATAAGAAAAGTCTCTCCAAATTCAAGAAGATAGAAATCATATCAAGCATTTTCTCAGACCACGGTGGCATAAAACTGCAAATCAACTATAATAAAAACAATAGAAAGAAATCAAACAAATGGAGACGAAACAGCATGCTATTAAACAACAACTGGGTAACAAGAGAGATCAAGGAAGAAGTAAAAAACATCATGGCAACAAATGACAATGACAACACAACAATACAAAATTTATGGGACACAGTGAAAATAGTCTTGAGAGGGAAGTTTATAGCCCTACATGCCTACTGCAAAGAACAGGAAACAATGATAATAAATTTCCTAACACTACAACTCAAAGTGGTAGAAAGAGAGAAACAAGAAAAGCACAATGTAAGCAGAAGGAAGGAAATAGTAAAGATTAGGGTGGAGATAAACAACATGCAGACCAAAGAAACAATTCAAAAGATCAACAAAAAAAGAGCTGGTTCTTTGAAAGGATAAAAAAGATTAATGGACCTCTAGCCACGCTCACCAAGAAGCAAAGAGAGAAGACCCAAATAAACAAAAACAACAGGCCCTACCAAAATACAAACAGTTGTTATAAAATCCTATGAACAACTCTATTCCAATAAATTGGAGAACCTGCAAGAAATGGACATATCCCTAGAAAAATATAACCTTCCAAAACTCAATCAGGAAGAATCTAAACATCTCAATAGTCCAATTACTTTGGAAGAATTGAAGCAGTCATCAAAAAGCTTCCAGCAAATAAAAGCCCAGCACCAGATGGCTACACAGGACAGTTTTGCCAAACATTCAAGGAAGAAATAAAACCTATCCTCCTCAGACTATTCAAAAACATTCAAGAATAAGGAACACTTCCATACACCTTCTATGAAGTCAGCATCACACTAATATGAAAACCAGATAGAGACAACACAAGGAAAGAGAATTATAGGCCAATATCTCTCATGAACATAGATACCAAAATCTTCAAAAAATTCTTGCAAATCGGATCCAGCAGTACATCAGAAATATTGTACACCATGACCAAGTAGGATCCATCCCAGGAATGTAAGGATGGTACAATATCTGCAAATCAATAAATGTGATACATCACATAAACAAATTGAGAGATAAAAATCACATAGTCATATCAATTGATGAAAAAGCATTTGAGAATATCCAACATCCTTTCTTGATAAAAGCTATCAGCAAGTTGAGAATAGAAGGATCGTATCTCAACATCATTAAAGCCATATATGATAACCCCACAGCTAACATCATACTCAATGAGAAACAACTAAAATCATTTCCCCTAAGAACAGGAACAAGACAGGGATGCCCACTCTCACCTCTCCTGGGCGACATAGAACTGGAAGTATTAGCCATTGCAATTAAACAACAAGAAGAAATAAAAGGCATCCAAATTGGAAAAGAAGGAGTAAAGCTGTCCTTATATGACATGGTACTGTACATAAAAAACCCGAAGGACTCCATCCAAAAACTAATCGACTTAATAAATGAATTCGGCAATGTAGCAGGATACAAAATTGATGCCAAGAAATCTGTGGCATTTCTATACACTAATAATGAACTTACAGAGAGACTAAAAGAGCAATCCTATTTACCATCGCACCAACAAAGTTAAGATATCTAGGAATAAACCTAACTAAGGTAAAAGACCTATATGCAGAAAACCACAGGACACTGAAAAAAGAGATAGAGGAAGACGTGAAGAGATGGAAGAGCATGTCATGCTCATGAATTAGGAGAATCAACATCATTAAAATGTCCAAACTACCCAAGCAATCTATAGATTCAATGCACTCCCCATTAAAATAAGACATATTTCACAGACCTAGAAAGAACTCTTTAATCATTCATCTGGAACAAAAAAAGACCTCGAATAGCCAGAGCATTCCTGAGAAATAAGAATAAAGTAGGTGGAATCTCAATACCAGATTTCAAGCTATATTACAAAGCAACTGTTCTCAAAACAGCCTGGTACTGGCACAAGAACAGACATATAGACCAATGGAATAGAATAGAGAATCCAGATATCCACCCAAAGCACTATGCTCAATTAATATTTGACAAAGGAGACATGAACATACAATGGAGCCAAGATAGCCTCTTCAGGAAATGGTGTTGGGAAAATTTGAAAGATACTTGCAAAAAATGAAACTGGACCACCAAGTTACACCAAAAAATAAATAAACTCCAAATGGATACAGGACTTAAACATTAGACGGGAAACCATAAAAATACTGGAGGAATTCACCGGCAGCACAATCTCAGACATATGCCAAAACAACTTCTTCACTGATACTGCTCCAAGAGCAATGGGAGCTACAGAAAAAATAAACAAATGGCACTACATCAAAATATAAAGCTTTTTCACAGCAAAAGAAGCCATCAAAAAAACAACAAGAAAGACCACTGTATGGGAGAACATATTTGCAAATGTTATCAGTGATAAAGGTTTAATCTCTGACATCTACAGCCAACTTATCAACTTAATAAAAGGAAGATAAATGATCTAATAAAAAAATGGGCAATGGACCTAAATAGGAGCTTTTCGAAAGACGACAGAAGGAAGGCCAAGAAACACATGAAAACATGCTCAAAATCACTAATTATCCCAGAGATGTAAATCAAAATGACAATGCAATACAATCTCACACCTGTCCGAAAGGCAATCATCAACAGAATCAACAAAGGACAAGTGTTGATGAGGATGCGGAGAAAAAGGAACCCTTGTGCACTGTTGGTGGGAATGCAGACTGGTGCAGCCACTGTGGAGAACAGTATGAAGTTTATTTAAAAAAAAAAATGGAACTCCCATTTGACCCAGCAATTCCACTCTTAGGAATATATCCTAAGAAAGTAGAAACACCAAGCCGAAATGATTTATGCACCCCTATGTTCATAGCAGTAGATTTTACAATAGCTACAATTTGGAAAAAGGCTAGGTGCCTGACAGTAGATCAGAAAACTATGGTACATCTACAAAATGGAATTCTCTGCAGCAATAAAAAAAAGAAGAAATTCTTACCATTTGCAATAACCTGAATGGAACTAGAGAGCATTATGCTAAGTGAAATAAGCTAGTCAATGAAGGGGAAACACCACATGATATCACTCATTTGTGGATAATAAAGAATATTATAAATTAATGAACAAAAGTATAGATACAGAGGAAGTAAAACATTAAATAGATGGTCAAATTATAGCAGGAAGATGGTGTGGTGGGGTAGATAAGAGATCAACCAAATAACTTGTATGCATGCACATAAGCATGGCCAATGAAAACAAGACACTGGGAGGTTGGAGTATGCCTGTGAGAGGGGAGGCAATGGGAAGATATGTATACATGTAGCACAACAAAAAAACAACAACACTGCAACAACCAGGAAATGAGTGAAAAATAACAGTAAATTGGACAGAATAGTTAGAGAACAAGTGTAAATTACTTTTGAATATCAGGATATAGTATAGAAAGGGTTTGGTACAATGAGGGATATCCTGGAAACAGAGCAAAAAGTACCTTTGACAAGTTTGGGGAACAATGGCATTTACTGAAAAGTAAAACTAAAGTATAAATTGTAGTAGGGACATAAGGGTATAAGGGTCCTCAACTACAAAGAAGTGTGCAGGATGCTATTTGAATAAAGCTGAGAGGTCCCATCTAGGAACAGTATTGTTAGAGAACAAGGAAAAATTATTTCTCAATTTTCGGATATAGGACAGAAATGGTTTCCTACAATGCGGGAAATCCTGGAAATACAGCAATAAGCACATTGAGACTCTTCTTAAAACAACTGAACCCTGTGAGAAACAACCAGTAAATGAGTGCAATAAGCAGAATATTAGGATATAGAACTAGTACAAATGACTTATCATTGTTACGATACAGCATAACAAGTGTTCCTGCGATGTGGCAAATGGTTGAAATAGAGTAATAAGTACATTTAAGCCCTCTTTGAAAGCACTGGAATTAACTGAAAAAATAACAATAAACTTTAAATGAAGTTGGGAGACAATTGTATATCAGTAGTCAACTTCCAAAAGGGTGTAGAAAGGTATTCGTATCATGTGGGGAATTGCCTTAAAAGATGAGGAGAGCCAATTATAGGACACTGCAAGAACCAGGAAATGAATGGAAAATAACAGTACATTGTGGGAAACTTATTGTGCTTGACAGCCATTTTGTAGTATGCTCCAGACACCTTAGCACTAACCTCCGGCTAGGTTTCTAATACCCCAAACCCTATCACTTTCCCATAAGCCAGGTGTTTCACCTTAAGGGCTAGGAATTTTCGC
>JAAGEH010001433.1:8279-21065 GCA_011751065.1 Lasiurus cinereus
CCATCCATCCATCCATCCATCCACTCACCCATCCACCCACCCATCCATCCATCTGCATACTCATCTGTGGTTAGTGACCCATCCAACCATCCATCCATCCACTCATCCATCCATCCATTCATCCATCCATCCATCCATCCACCCACCCACCCACCCACCCACCCATCCATTCATCCATCTGCCTACTCATCCATCCATCTATCCAACTGCCTACTCATCCATCCATCCATCCATCCACCCACCCATCCAACCATTTACCCATCCACCTACCCCCTGCTTCATGTCCTCTCTATTTATCAGTCACCGTGTCCCAAGCTCTGTACCTGATTCGTTTTATTAACTTCTAAGGAGCTTGGTGCCCCCGTAGAGAGAACACAGGTTTAGCGACAGCGCATGACGAGGTCCTCCTGGCAGCATTGCTGGCTCCCGCCGCCCGGCCTGGCAGAGCTATTGTGTATGTTAGAGACGTGAGCCCAAGCGTGACGCCTGGTGCGTACTGTCCCCACAGTCCACGCTAGGGTTATTTTTTAACTCTCACCCAGCAAACGGCTGATCACAGTACAGTGAAGATGGAAACAATGACCCCGAAATCGCAGAGGGATTAAAAGTTCAGCTGCAGCCAACACAGGCATTTGTATGCCAGGCCCCGTCCCATTATTCTACTCAATTAACCCGGCAGTCCTTTCAGGCCACACCATTGTCCCCTGTTACAGATGAGGAAGCAGGGATGGGGAGGCCCCAGCCCCTCCCCCGCTCCCCAGGGCACGGGGTCTGCTGTAAGCGGCCATGGCCCCTGGGGGCTGGTGGCACAGACTCTGAATGTCACATCAGGCCCTTTCCTCAGTTAGGGAGCTCTGGGTCTCTGAACTGCCTGGGGTCTGGGCGTGGGCAGGCACTCGGGTCTGCCTCTGGAGGCTCAAGTCCGACCTCTGTTTTTTAGACCTTTCTGCTAATAGAAGCCACAGGGCCTTGTGGGTCACTCATGCATTTCCCCCCGGGGATCTTGTGACCCATTCACCCCACCAGCACCCGCTTTCCATCCCTGGCAGTCACTGCCGCCAGGGGCCTCTGCCCTCCCAGGGCCCTGATTTCTCCGTCTCTGCGTGATGCTCGGCACTTCTGTCATCTCCACGTCAGTGAGCAGGGGCCACGGCCTCGTCAGGCTCCAGCGTCCCATGCCAGCCAACAACATACCAGCCCCAGGAACAATGAGAGCCACCCCCAGCGAGGAGGCTGGGACCCGAAAGCCAGAACCGCCGGTTGGTATGCTGTTAACACAGCCGCTCAGCGGAACCATTCACACGTTGCCACCAGATTTTTGATGACATGAAACAGCAAAGTTTTGCCCAGATTTTGGATTGGGTTGGTATTCAAGTCTGCCCCAGCTGTGGTCTGAAGACACTGAGGGTAGAGGGGGGAGCCATGGGGGGTGGTCTCTTTCGGGACCTGTTAAGGTAGGACCAGTCTCATCAGTCCGTGAGAAGAGGCTGCTTCTGCCCGCAATGGGGGGCCGGGTGGGGGTTCAGGAGGTTCAGCTTTGCCCCAAACCTTCCCCTGTGACTCCGTGCGGGTGCTGAGCTTGCTCTTTCGTATCCAGCAGTCTCTCTTCCACGGGCAGAGCTGGGGAGGCCTGGCAGCAGCCTCTGGGTTGGTCACCTGGGCCCCAATTTTGAGGTTCATTTCTGGGCTCTCGTTGTTGAGGCTGCAAGAATGAAGAGGCACTTGTAGCAAGCATGGCAGGTCTCCGTTTTGGAACTGGGGCTTGGGCCAAGGGTTCGGGATTTAGGAGACTGTCCTTCCTTCCTTCCTTCCTTCCTTCCTTCCTTCCTTCCTTCCTTTCTTCCTTCCTTCCTTCCTTCTCTTCTTTTTTCCATTTGGTCCTGTGCACGGGAGCGGGCTTAGGGTAGTTAAAGAACGGGTAGTGGTTTCGGGGAGAGGCCCAGACAAAAGCCAGACGTGGGGAAGGCTGAGGGGCCACTTAAAGGCCTCTGGGCTCCAATGACTCCCTCTCCTGCTGAAGGGTGAGCCTTGGAATAGACACTCGCTCCGCCCAGCCTGGGGGCCGCCAGCCCGCAGAGGGGAGGCAGGTGTCCATCTTTCTGATGAGCTTCACCTCCTCACCCGGAAGTGGTTCTGTAGGAAGTGGTTCTGCAGGAAGTCACAGAGACGGGGCCTGCGGGTAGAACCCGGGCCTGCAGCGCCACAGTGGCAGGCTCCAGCTCCTCTCCCAGGCCAGGGCGGCCTCCGGGCACTCACCTTGGGAGGCTCCTGCCCCTCCTGGAAGAGAACAGGCCACCTCGCTGGCTTGGCAGCTCTCAGATGCTCAGCGCCAACTGCAGGGAGAAGGGGCCCGGCCCTGGGGGGAGCCACATGGTCCCATCGAAACAGAAGCCCAGGGAGAGGTGGGCATGGAGGCCCAGAGGCGGCCCGGGCGGTGGTCCGCAGCCTCCCTGTCGGGGGGGAGACGCTGACGAATTTGGGAGCCCGTGTGTTTGGCAATGAGGAGTGAAGGCGGAAAAATGATGGTGTGCCAGCTGGTCTCCGAGGGGGTCCCGAAAGTGGCGCCTGGAAAGACGGTGGAGGGTGGTCAGAGGCCGGGTCTGGTCGGTCCAAACACGACTGAAGCAGGGGACAGGCCCAGGACCCAGCGGGCACCCTCTGTCCTCTGTTTCTTCCACCGGCGGCCACACCCCCAGAGGCTTCCCCGTCCTCCCATTCTCTCCGCCTCGAAGCGGTGCCTTCAACGGGCTCTGATCATTTCAGGTGACTCCGGCGGCGGGCGGTTCTGAATTCCCCTTTCCCTCTGCGTGCATGGGATTCCAGGCCTCTCCCTCGTCACATGTCGGGGTTTTCCTGGCCCCAGCCAAGCAGATCAGACAGCCTGCCCCGCTTCCCTGCCTTTCCGCCAGCACCCCATTGTCTGCCACCCCTCCTGGCACCGATGTCTATATAAGGCCACATTCTTTGTGCAGGCGGTAGAAACCGACTCAGGTGAACTGAAGCAGAAGAGGATGTTCAAAGAATAGATATTCAAAAGGGTATTCAAAGAATGCGGGGTGACTCATGAATCCTGAGTGAGCTGGAGACCTGGGCTCGGGGTGCAGACAGGATCGGTGCTCCCAGACAGCCCATGAGGTCAGCCGGCGAACACCCACAGGATGCGGCGCCCCCCCTGGGCCCAGCGTGCCCACACCCGACACCAGCCCCCGGGCACCGCGGCCCTGGCGGCTCAGCACGGAGGCCCTCGGCTTCTCGGCGGCACAAGTTCTGTTTTTTAGTCTTGGGCCGCTGCATCTGATTGGTGAGCCTCAAAGGCCCGGGGTGCCAGGGAATGAGAGGCCGTGGGTGGCTGGTATTTTTGTCTTTTTTTTTTAATATATATATATATTTCATTGATTTTTCACAGAGAGGAAGGGAGAGGGATAGAGAGCCAGAAACATTGATTAGAGAGAGACATTGATCAGCCGCTTTCCGCACCCGCACCCACTGGGGATGTGCCGCAACCAAGGTACATGCCCCTGACCGGAATCGAACCTAGGACTCTTCTTCAGTCTGCAGGCTGACGCTCTATCCACTGAGCCAAACCAGTTTTGGCGGTATTTTTCGTTTCTATGGAGGACAGTGGTCCAGGGGGTCAAGCCCCGTGATATAGGGTTCGAGGAGTGGGTGGGCAAACAGTGAGGCAAAACAGCAGCCCCAGGTCTGTCTTCGTGCCCCCTCTTTCACTTCTCCAAGCTGGCACCGGGAAACCATCTGCCCGGGCTCTGCCCTCGGATGTATGATCTCTACTTGGCTGTCAACTTGAGGACAGAGAACTACGACTACTTCACTTACTGTTGGGCCCCCGGACCCCCAGGCGGTTGCAGGCCCCCAGTGAATGCCTTGGAGGACGTATGGATCTGTCCCTCAGCCCAGGGTTAGGGTGGGTGGGTGAGGTGCTCACCTCTGGAGCAAAGTTCCATGAGGCACCAAAAACTCAGTGATTATATGTCTATGTCTATGTCTATGCTATGTCTAAGTCTACGTCTATGTCTATGTCTATATCTATGTCTAAGTCTATGTCTATGTCTATGTCTATGTCTAAGTCTATGTCTCTGTCTCTGTCTCTGTCTCTATGTCTATGTCTATATCTGTCTATGTCTATGTCTAAGTCTATGTCTATGTCTAAGTCTATGTCTATATCTATATCTATGTCTATGTCTATACCTATATCTTTATCTATGTCTATGTCTCTGTCTCTGTCTCTATGTCTGTCTATATCTATGTCTATGTCTATATCTATATCTATGTCTGTGTCTATGTCTATATCTATATCTATATCTATGTCTATATCTATATCTATGTCTATATCTAAATCTATGTCTAAGTCTATGGCTATGTCTCTATCTCTATGTCTATGTCTATGTCTATGTCTAAGTCTCTGTCTCTGTCACTATCTCTATGGCTATGTCTATGTCTATGTCTATGTCTATGTCTACCTCTATCTCTATGCCTATCTCTATCTCTCTATCTCTATCTCTATCTCTATCTCTATCTCTATCTCCTCATCCAAGGGTATTTCCCTATTGATTTTTAACGAGAGGAAAGAGAGAGAGAGAAATATCGATGTGAGAGGAACACATCAATTGGTTGCCTTTGGTCCGCAGGCCAGTGCTCAATCCAATGAGCCAAACTGGCCGAGGCAAGGTAAGTCATATTTTAACGCGATTTTCCCTTCCTCCTCCCTCTTGCCTCCCAGTTGCCAGTGCCCTGGGCTGGGTGTCGGAAAGCCCCGGGAACTGGGGGAACAGCTGTGGGCTGTAACCCTGTGGGCTCCCTTTTCCCAGGCACAGGAAAAGCACGAGAAGGGGGCTGGTGGGAGGAAAAGTGGAGGTGCCAGGGATTGAACCAGGGACCTCGTACATGCGAAGCACGTGCTCTACCACTGAGCTACACCCCCAATGCCAGCCGTTTTCCAAATACAAGTTAATGCAAAAGTCCTGCGATGAGCCAAGTCTCAGATTTCAGTGAGAGCCGCGCTCCAGCCGGCACTGGCTCAGTGCCTCTCTTGTCTCTCCCTGATCTCGGCCCTGTCACTTCTCCCGTTTAAATAAAATACAAATACCTTGATTTACACTCGTGTGCCCGAGGCCTCAGGCTGGTCCCCACCCTGTTGGCCTGGCTCTGTCGTTGCTGTTCTTTCTTCTTCCTTTTGAGGTCTTGGTTTCACATCTTCACTCGCTCTTGCTTCAACCATCCAGAGCCTCTTCTTGGGCTCCCCCCATTAACCCCCCCCAAATCTCCTGCCGTTGTCTGCTTCACTCTCAGTGCCCGGGAGCTTTCTGGGTGGATAGAGCGGTCAAGGCATTCATTTGCTCAAGACCTGTGACCCTGGTGGCTCAGCTGGTTGAGTGTCACCCCATACACTAATGCCATGGGTTCGATTCCTGGTCAGGGTGCAAACCCAGGTTTGGATTGGATCCCTAGTTGGGAGGCAGCTGATGATCTCTTCCTCTTTCTCTCTCTCTTTTTCTCTCCCTTCCTCTCTCTCTAAAATCATATAATTAGATGAAATATTGCTCAGCTGGCACAACTCAGTGGTTGAGCATCAACTTACTAGGTGTGCTTCTGGTCATGGCAATGCCCGAGTTGGAACCACAATCTGCAGCTAATCAAAGATTCTCTCTCCTCATTGATGTTTCTCTCTCTCTCTCTCCCTGTCCCTTCCTCTCTTAAAGCAATAAGCATATTTAAAAATAAATAAATAAATAAAAAGTTGAAATGTTAAAAACAAACCAACAAAATGAAGCCTTCTGGGGCTCCGGTCCCCAGATGAGGGTCACGTCCACCGTTAAGATGCCCAAAACCCTCTGGCCTCGCCCCATCCCCAGCCCGCTGCTCAGGCCACACCTTCTCCCTCCACCCCCGAGGGGAGGGCCTTTCCCCACATCTGCAGGCTAAGGGTCACCTTCAAGGTCACGCTCAGATTCACTGTGACGCTGCCCCTCTGCAGCTTCTGTGGAACACAGCCTGGTGGCTCCTCGAAGAACGAGAATTACCAGGTGATGCCGCAGTCCCACTCCCAGGTTCATACACAGAAGACCCCAAAGCAGAGCCTCCTGGGAGTGGGGTCGGCAAACTGCGGCTCGCGAGCCACCTGCGGCTCTTTGGCCCCTTGAGTGAGGCTCTTCCACAAAAGACCACGGCCTGGGCGAGTCTGTTTTGCAGAAGCGGCGCTAGAAGAAGTTTAAGTGTGAAAAATGGAGCTCTCCAAAGAAATTCCCCTCGTTGTCCTGTGGCTAGTGGGCTCTGTGGACAATGAGTTTGCCGACCGCTGGCCTAGGAGATGCGGGTTCCAGGTTCACCGCAGCTCTCTTCACACTCGCCCAGAGGGGGAAGCAGCCCAGTGTCCACCACGGGCCGAATGGACCCGCCGATGCCCTCCGCACAGACAGGGGAACCGTGGTCAGCCTGGAAAAGGGCGGCAAGCCGTCCTGCGGCAGCACAGACGGACCGCGGGGACAGTCTGCTCGGTGACACGAGCCAGCCAACACCCCTGCACGGCCCCATGTAAACGAGGCACCGAGTGGAGTCAAATTCGCAGCCACAGAGAGAATGGCGGCTGCCAGGGCTGGGGCAGGGCGGCGGTGGTTAACGGGGACAGAGTTTCAGTTTTGCAGGATGGAGGAGTTCTGGGGCTGGAGGTGGCGATGGCTGCACAACAAGACACATTCCTGAGAACCAGGGGACTGTGTGCCTCTGCCGAGCTAAGATGGTCAACTTTATGGCGTGTGTGTTTTCCCACAATTAAAACTGGGCAGGGGGAGCCCTAACTGACTGGCTCCGTGGATAGAGCTTCGGCCTGTGGACTGAGAGGACTCAGGTTGGATTCCCGTCAAGGGCATGTACCTTGGTTGTGGGCACATCCCCAATGGGGGGCGAGCAGGAGGTGGCTGATCGATGTCTCTCTCTCTCATCGATGTTTCTAGCTCTCTATCCCTCTCTGTGGAAAATCAATAAAATATATTAAAAAAAAAAACACAGAAACTTGGGGGGAAAAGACTGCTCTGTGAGCTTTTCTCCTCTGAATCCTCCCAACGTCTTCGCAGGGTTCCCTCAGTCAGGACGGGGGGCGGCGAGGTCTCCGTGCTGAGCCACGGTCTGTCCCGGGAACTGTCTGGCTGCCTCTGGCTGGAGGCGGTTGGGCAAGTGAAGAAGCCGGACCTGAGGGCTCAGCCTCGGGCCACCGCCCTGGAGCCCAGCAGCCACAGCAGCTCCACGGCTCAGGCATCCCCCTGACCCCCCGAGCCCCTACCCACCCCACTAACCACGCTAACACCGCAAGCTCAGCGGCAGGGAGCACTGGGCTCTCACTTCTCCCCTTCAGGGCGGAGGGTGGGGTGCAGATCTGCTCCCCCTGCCGCTCCCCCTGTGTGGACGGCGGCTCTCTGGCGAAGGCAGGGCCGGAAGAGAATAACTGTCAAGCCTGTGTCTGGCTTTTGCTCCTGGCCGCCCACCCCTTTGCCAGAGCAAGCCCCATGGCCACGCCCCCTGTCCAGGTGTGGGGGAGCCTGCACCAGGGCACTGGGAGCGGAGGCCTGCACCCCAGTCCGGCATGCCCGCTGTGCCACCAAGAGCATGGCATGCAGTGGGCACTGGAAGAGCAGGAAGCTCATCGCCATGCCAGGCACGGAGGGTGTCCTGTTCCCTGCACAGGTCCAGGGGGGTTTGGAACCTGGAGGGAGATAGGTGTGGCCTGAGGGGGTTGGGGAGGACACCCCTTGAAGGAGGGCGGAGAGGTGAACCTGACCTTGAGGCAGGCTGTCCTGCAGCAGGTGGGTCAGGCCTGCAGGGAGGCCAGGATGACCAGGCGGGAAGGGGGTGGGCAGGCCAGGGCCTAGGAGAGTGTGGGGGAGGGGCTGGGGAGATCAGGGTAGAGAGGGTGGTGACTCAGAGCCAGGATGGGGAGGGGCTGGTGCACCTGGGCTCTGGGAGGGTGTGTGGTCACAGTTGTCTGCTCTCCAGGGGAAGCGGGCCGCTCTGTGGGAGGCTGGATTGGGGGATGAGGGTGGGGGGTGGCAGGACTGTGGGTGTTTATTGAGCACCTACTATGTGCCAAAGCCCTGTGAATAGGAGAAAGTTCCTGTCCCTATGACCTCGTATCCTCGTTGGGGAAGGATACGAGAAGAAAGAAGTGGGTGCAACACTGGAGAGGAGCATCGAAGGACCGCTCAAACTGCCCACCTACTGTGTGCCAGAGAAGGAGAGCTGCGATCTCCGCCCTCCCGGAGCTTAGCCGAGTGGGGCTGTGCCGCCCTCCCTTCTCTGTGGGTTTGTGGCCAGTGGTCTGTGTGTCGGAGTGTCTGTGTGCACAGCTGTCTGTGGGCGTGGCTGAGGGCATCCTCCTTGTTTTGCTGGGAGCTCTGTGTTCTGTGTGTGTGTGTGTGTGTGTGTGTGTGTGTGTGTGTGTGTGTGTAAGGAGGGAAGGGAGAGCGGTGACTCAGTCCTTCCCCGGCTGCCACAACACTGGGGTCTGGGGGGGCTTCTCCCCCACACCTGTCCCCTTGGCTCTGGGGTGGGGGCGGGGCGCCCTGCGGGTGCCTGTGACTTTATGGAAAGACAGTCTGGGTGCAGCCAGAATGTGTTTGCGTTTCCCGGGTGATTGACGACGGCGGGGAGCGGGCTGTCTTGCCGTGACAGATGTAGGAATGTTTCCGCTCATCAAGGCGGAGAGCAGGGGCGTGGGGGCCGCTGCCGGGAGCCTTTCCCCCGCCCTGCACCCCGACCACCTGTTGGGGCCTGGGAAGCAGTTGGGCAACGCGAGGGAGAGGCTCCCAGACCCAGGGACTCCCTGCTCACCCCCACCGCCCCCATCCCCGGCCAGGCACCCTCACCTGCCTCCAGGTGCCTCTGGGTCCGGGGTTCAGCTCAGACATGGGGGGGGTTTGGAGTGAAGAAGTGGGACATGGGGTGTCTGGTGGGGAGGGGCGCAGGGTGGAGAAGTGTCTGTCTTACCAAGCTTCCTCTTCGGGAGGCCCCTGCGCCTGGCCAGCCGGGCCAAGGGGGGCCCCAGTGTACCCTCCCTGCTTATGGGGTCACAGTATAATCGACGCCAGAACAGCCAGTGATGGTGGGAAGTTATCCAAACTGGGACACTGAGCTGGGCCCGGGTCTCCAGGGGATGGCATGGTCCTGCATGGCATGGCTGCTCATGAAGTGGGGTGGGGTGGGGCGAGGAGGGGGCAGCAGATAACATGATCCCCCAAACCCGCGTGGTGCCTGCCTCGGTCAGGTTCTGGCCATTCGCCCGTGAAACCCGGCCACTCATTCCCTTGTCTACACACTTGCCTATGGGGGATGTGGTCCCCGGATGAGGTCAGGGGGGTGGGGCCGAGGGGTGTCGGTGAAGGTTGGCTGCCAGTGTGGGTGGCCCCCACCCCAAGACCTCACTGGGCAGCCGTGGTCGGTGCCCGTCCTGGGACCCTCCTCCTCCCTCCACGTCCAGGCTCTTCCCCCACAGGGGCCTGTGGGGCTCACGGAGGAGGGGAGAACGTGACCTGGCGACCTGCCTTGCTTTCGAAGCTGGCCCAGGAGTCCCAGCCCTGACCCCGGCCTTGACCCTGGCCGGCCTGGGCCAGAGCGGGGGGAGGGGGGTCACCCCGCTCGGGCCGGCTCTGTGCCCTGCCCCGCTGCGTCCAAAGTCACTTGCTCAGGTTTGGCCTCGACACCTCTTCTCCTTCTCCCGCTCCCAGGCTCCCCACGAGGATCAGGGAGGCGGGAGGTGCCTGTGAGTCACCCTCTGACTCATGGGAGGCGTGGCGGGGCCGTGTGTGTGTGTGTGTGTGTGTGTGTGTGTGTGTGTGTACGTTAGGGGGAGGAGTCTGAGCTGGGGTCTGGAACACGCCGTGGCTTTCTCACCGTTAAAGTTGTTTAGCTCGCCCTGGGCGTTGACCCATGAACCAAGAGGTCACGGTTCGATTCCCGGTCAGGGCACATGCCCGGGTTGCAGGCTCCATCCCCCATATGGACGTGCAAGAGGCAGCCGATCAGGGATTCTCTCTCATCATGGATGTTTCTCTATCTGTCTTCCTCTCTCTCTGAAATCCATTCAAAAAACGTATTTAAAAGGCCTAGCCAAAACCGGTTTGGCTCAGTGCATAGAGTGTTGGCCTGTGGACTGAAGGGTCCCGGGTTCGATTCTGATCAAGGAGATGTACCTTGGTTGTGGGCACATTCCCAGTGGGGGGCGTGCAGGAGGCGGCTGATCAATGTTTCTCTCTCATCGATGTTTCTAACTCTCTATTCCTCTCCCTTCCTCTCTGTAAAATAATCAATAAAATATATTAAAAAAAAAAAAAGACCTAGCTCATTGTAGCTCGTCCTCCATGGAGGGAGTCACATGGCCACAGCCAGGACAGGTGGGTCGCCTTCAGCAGATGGGTGCCGGCTCTGTCTTGACCGAGGGGTGGGTGGGTGGTGGTGCCGACTCTGTGAACGTGGGAGCCAGCGGCTGCCTGGCTGGCTCTCGGGGGAGCATTGGATTGGTCCGCAGTGGAGGCCCCAGCAGTGAACGGCGCAGGAGCTAGAATTCACTTGAACATCTCACCGCTGGGCGAATTCATGAACGGAGCCAATGGGACTGGGCTGACTGCTCTGCTTTACGGCAGGGATTCTCAAATATCAATGTGCAAACGGATCCCCTGGGGGTCGTATTAGAACGCGATCCCGGTCCAGCAGCCTGGGGCGGGGCCTGGGACTCTGCATTCTACCAGGCTCCCAGGCGAGGCCGACCAAGAGTGTGTGGGAGGGAAAGTTCTAGGTCAGCTCAGCGAACTTCCTGGCCAGGGGTGAATCTTCCGGGTAAGATGGGGTCGTCCACTTCATGCCAGAGCTATAGGGTGGGGTCACCCGCCTCATGCCAGCTCTGTGTCCTTGCACCTGTTCCTGGGGGTCTACTGTGTGCACCTGAGAGACAGGTTGAGTTGGGGGGGGAGTCCCAGGCCAGGGGGAGCTGAAGTCTGGCAGGAGAGAGCAGGGACCCTGGAGGCTACCACCCTGTCCCCATTTTACAGATGGGGAAACCGAGGCCGCAACCCTGACTCCAAGTCTCCAAAGTAATGGGCGAGGCCAGGACTCAAACCCCAGCCCTCTTGCTCTGGGGGCAAGATTCTTCCTTCCCCATCCCGGACGGGAGTACCCGGGAGAAACAGGGGCAGAGGCGGAGGAGGCTGGGAGGGGGCTGGGGGACCCCGGGCCTCATGCAGATCCAGGAGGGCCTGAACCTTCCGTTGGCCGGGCCTTGGGTTGCACTGAAAACGTGAAGCAGTCCCCCGATAGGACCGGGGCGTCGGGCTGTGCTTCAGGTTTTAGACTTCGGTCAAATCAGCGCCTGTGACACAGCTACGATTTGTGGACGCTTCTTTGGAAACAACCTGCGAGGTCGAAGTAGGTCCTCGCGGAGTATGAGGCTCACGCCCGCAGGCCCCCGACCCCGCCAGCAGCAGACCCTCAGGTGGGGCCAGGGGGCGCGGACGAAGGATGGAGGTGGGAGAGCAGGAGGCCAAGGGCCGGGGTGAACGCAGCTGTGAAGGGAGGGCGTCTGTGTCTGTGCCGCTCGCTGCAAATCGGACTGTGACCTCCTGGTTCATGGGTCGATGCTCAACCACGAAGCCACAGTGGCCGGCGAGAGTGATGTTCTCACGCTGTCTGGCTCCAGGCAGAGGGTCCTGGGTTCCAGCCGGCCTGGGCAAGCCCAGCGCATGTCCCTCCCCTTGACTGCTCCGGAGAGGAGAGCTGGCTTTGGCTCCTGTGGTTTACGCATCCCCCCAGCCCTCTCCCCCCAGCCCTTTCCCTCTATCCCTCTCCCCCCAGCCTTCCCCAACTGCCAGTCCCCGCCACCCTGGCAGTCTGCCAGGGCTTACGTCCAGCTCTGCAGTGTGTTTTCTATCAGCACTTCCCTCTTTTTGACATTTGAAACATTTGCTTGCCTTTAGCACCTGGCGCCACCCCATTCTCGAAGTTTCCTCAAAAGTGACGCTGTGGTTCTGGCGCCCCGGCCACATCTGGACTGGAGGCTGGGCATCCACCCCTCCCTCAGAAGGGGGGCTGAGGTGGGGCACGCCGTTCTGGCTACACGTCTTTTAAAATCAGAACGACTCTTGCTTTGGAGATAACGGTCGATAATGGTCGTTTATCTATCAACAAGTGAAAGAGACCCGTGTCCCTTTCACTGGACGCCCCCGAAGGGCGCATCTTGCAGAGCGAGAGTGCAGCCTCGCCACCGGGATGTCAGTACACCAGGGCCCAGTCACACACACGGCAGCCGTCACCCCCGGGACCCCTCACCGTGGGAGCCACACCCCCTTCCCTTCGGTCCGCACCCCCTCCTTGGCCCCGGGCCAGCACGCCCCTGTGTTCCACCTCTGTCGCTTTGTCATGTCACTGACAGTGCGGGATGAAATCACACGGCGGGGAGCCTATGAGACGGCTGCCCTCGCTCAGCACAGCTCTGGGGAGGCAGCCAGGTCGCTGTGTCGATCGATACTCATCCTTGCAGGAGCCTAAAGAAATGTCTTTCTATGGTCTGTTGGCCATTTCAGAACTTAGGAAATGTAATGGTCAATTCATTAGAAAGAAACATCTGGCCCTAACCGGTTTGGCTCAGTGGATTGAGCGTCGGCCTGTAGACTGAAGGGTCCCAGGTTCGATTCCGGTCAAGGGCATGTGCCTTGGCTGCAGGCACATCCCCAGTGGGGAGTGTGCAGGAGGCAGCTGATGGATGTTTCTCTCTCATTGATGTTTCTGAGT
>JAAGEH010001434.1:0-10428 GCA_011751065.1 Lasiurus cinereus
GCCCAGTCCTGCAGGGTTTCTAGCCTGGAGGTGTTTTCCGAGGAGGGGGCGGGGGGAGGGGAGGGGAGAGGTAGGGAGGGGAGGGCAGGGCAGTGAGGGACAGGGGAGGGCCGGGGAGGGATAGGGGAGGGGAGGAGAGGGGCTTCCCTTGCTGGTGAACAGTCAGGCAGAGCCTTGTCCAGGGGACTGGACCCCGACTCCCCAGCAGCCGCGCAGTCCCTACTCACAGAGGAAGAGGCGGCGGCTCAGAGACAGCCAGCCGTTTCCCCCGAGTCACACAGCACGGAGAGGGGCTGAAGGATCCAGAGCCCCCCTTCCCCACAGCTCCGTGTGCCCACACTCCCCATTCTTTGCACGGGGAGCCCAGAAGGCTGGCCCCCTGCCTGCGATGCCCGTGGGCGTGCCGCGGTCCCGGCGGCTGTCCTGCTCCCCCGGGTGGGGCAGGGGTGCCACGTGGTCCAGGGGCTCAGCCAGCCAGCCACACCCCGGAGGAGATCCGGGCTCAGGCTCGAGGGGAAGGAGGGGAGGAGCAGGGTCGCAGGGTCCCGGCTACAGCCCCCTCCCCGCAGCGGCAGCGGGTTTGGCAGCCCTGGCTGCCAGCTGACGGGTCGCTGCTCTGTGCAGCCTCTGGCACCCTGCACAGAGCTCTGCGGGGGCCTGGGGCCTCACCCGGCGCCCCTCAGTCTGTAGTCTACTCTGGACCTGACGGGGGAGGCAAGATCGCGGCCTGGGCCCGCCGAGCTTAGGGGCAGTCAGGGCGGACCCAGGACGCGGCCTCCGCAGCCTGTCTGTCCTCTGGGGGGGGCCAGGAGACAGGGGGGTCTGGCCCTGCCAGTGCCAGGATGGGGCACCGCGGTGACCCTCGTTCTGGGGGGGCTGCTGGCCCGGATCGGTCCGCAGGGCATCCCTCGCGGGAGGGACACCGTGGGGCTCGGAGCGCGCTGTCCGGTCCAGTGTCCTTCATGAGAGGCCCCGCCCCCCGCGGCCCCGGGAAACGCGTCACCGTGGGCCCGTCGGCGTGAACGGCTCCTGCAGGGCTGTCACAGCTGGCTGCGGCCCTCCGCCAGGGCCCGGCGCGCTGCGGGCGAGGCGGGTGCCGATGCCTGCCGGGATCCGGCTCCGCGTGGCCAGCGGCCTCCCTGCCTCTCCCGGAGGGCGGGGCTCACAGCTCTCCCCCAGCCGTGCCTGCTGCCCGCTGCCAGTCACAGCCACGGCCACGGTGAAAGTTCTGGTGGAGGAATGAATGAATGAATGAATGTAGATGAGGGCTGTGCGGGCTCCAGGGGTCACGCTCTGTGGCCCGCTCTGCGTGGTGGCCCCGCTGGCGGCCACGCTGGGAGCCCCCTGAGGAGCCCACCTGCTTCACCTGCCCAATCCCCTGGCCCAGAGCCGCCGGCCTTCCCATGCCGCCCCTCTCGGAGCCTCTTCCCTCCCTGGAGGTGCCCCTGGCCCTGCCACCCCCCCCCAAAGCCACAGGGCTGGCCCCGGCCTCCGGCCTCCTCCCCTCGGGCCGGCGCGGCCGCCGGGTGCTAACGGGCTTCCTCCCCGTCCTTGCAGCCCGACTGCCACCTGCACCTGCACCTGCTCTGGGCGGACAACCCCTACGTGTCGGGCACCGTGCACACCAAGGAGACCGCGCCCGGCCTCATCATGGGCGCAGGTAGGAGGCCGGGGATCAGACAGAGAGGGTGCAGCGGCCCGTCACCCTCAGACGGGCGGCCACAGCTGCTGGAGGGAGATTGGACCAGGCACAGGCCCCTCTCGGGACTTGTCTGGCTCAGCCCGTGGTAAGCGGGGAGCGAGCTGGGCCGAGAGCAGTGGTCGGCACACTCATCGGTCCACAGAGCCATTATCAACAGAACCACCAATGACATTTCTTCGGAGAGCCACATTTTTTAAGCTCAAACTTCTTCTGACGCCACTTCATCAACACAGACTCGGCCAGGCCGTGGTATTCTGTGGAAGAGCCACCCCCGAGGGGCCCAAAGAGCCGCGGTTTGCCGACCACAGGCCTAGACCAACCCTGCCCCTTCCTCCGGAGCAGGTAACCTGGGCTCGCAGCTGGTGGAATACAAGGAGGAGATGTACATCACGTCGGACTGCGGGAGGACCTGGCGGCAGGTGAGGGGGCGGTGGGGTGGGGGGGCCCGCACCTGCCCGGGTCGTCCTGTGACCCCGCCCTCCCGGCAGTGGCTGCGCACACAGTGGAGGCTGCAGCCCCGAGGGCCCAGGCCACCCCTGTTCCCGGCATTGCTGGCCTGACTCAGCCCCATGGTCACACACGGAACCTCGAACGTGGAAGCTAGGGAAGTGAAGACCAGGATGGGGGGAGAGGTGGGGAGCCGGCCTGTCCCTGCAGGAAGCCAGCTGCCTGGGGGCTCCAGGGCATCGGCTGAGTGCGACTCGGGGGCCAGGAGTGGGGGCATGGGTGACCCCGGGGTCCCGGCCTGGAGGCTGCTGGGTGGAGTCATGGAGGAGAAAGGAGGAATGGGAAGAGGAGGTTGAGGGGGCCACAGTGAGGCTGGGGGGCTGCGGTGAGCCTGGGGGGTTGTGGTGAGCTTAGGGGGGCCACAGTGAGCTTGGATGTCCTCCGGGTGAGGATGGGATTTGTCCTGAGAGAGGGAGACAGGAAGGAAAGAGCATGAGGCGGACACGCTCCCCTCTCCCCCCAACCCCCGTGCTCTGTGGGGCCCGTGGAGCTCGGGGAAAGGGGAGCCGAGGAAAGAGGAGGTGCACGCCCCTGTGCTGCGGCTGAGGGCTCGGTAGCCGGCCCCACGTTCCGCCAGGAGGGGGCCCTGGCCCGGAACCCCCCTCACTCCCAGCAGCAGGAGGCCGGGGTCTGCCACCTTCACGGAACCCTGACGGGCTCGCTCGGGACCCGGGTGTGGGTGCCCCCTCCCGGCGCTGGAAAAGCCGCGTTTCAGGCCCCTTTTTGTACCCGAGCAGCCAGCCGCAGCCCCTCTCCGGGGCCTCCCCCAGGCCTGCCCGTCCCCGGCGCCCACCCCCTCGCGCAGCCTTGATGGAGGGCCGTGGTTTTTACCGCTCCCCCGGAAACAAGGCCTTTTGAAAAGGGCAAACGCGGTTTCCCGTGCGATAATGTTTCCGTCTCTCGGAGCCGGTGGTGCGGGTCTGAACGGCCTTAAAGGTCAGCAGCTGCCGGTCATCGGAGCCCGTGAGCTCAGCTCCGGGAAGACACGGGGTCTCTCACTCCCGGGCCTCTGGCTTAGATCTCAAGCTGGGGGTGTCCGGATGCAGGGGAGACTGTCCGCTCAGCTGCTGAGTGTGGGCCTGCCCTCCCAAATGATGGGGGGGGGTGCAGGGAGTTCTGTGCCCCCGGAGGAGAGGAGGGGCACCCCGTGAGCACCTGAGGGTGTCAGGGGCGGAGCACCGGGCTTTGGGAGTTGGCATGGGTGGGAGGGGTTGGGACCCGATGTGACGAAGGTCGGGGAGGGCCGGAGTGGGCCAGGCGCGCTCAGGCCGACGCTGTGCCTGTGACCAGCGGGGCTGCGAGCTCTCAGCGGGTGCAGGACCCGGGCCAGCAGGTGGGCGCAGTGAACGGCACCCCCGGGGCTGAGGGAAACAGCACCCCAAAGCCGTCGGGAAGCCCTGGGAGCCCAGGGTGTGGGGAGGCAGGACCCAGAGAAATGGGGCAGAGGAGGCCTGCCCCTCCGCCAGGGCACAGACACCACAGCCAGGGCACCAGCGCCCCGAGAGCCTGCAGAATTTGGGGGACCCCAGAGCCCCCTTTACAGAGGCCCAAGCCAATGAGGGTGGGGTGGTCGGTCCCGCCCTCACCCCGGAAACCGTCTCTGTCACCCTGGCCTGGGGCAGCATGCTACCCCCGCGAATGGTCAGGACCCAGGACACCGGCCTCCGGCCTCTGATCCCTGCAGTGCGGCCGGCTGTGCAGTCGGCAGCAGCGAGCACCGTGGGCGGCATAACCGGGGAGAACCCGTCAGTGCCCGGCACCAGGAGGGCTTCCTGGAAGAGACAGCCCTGGCGCTGTCCTAATGCCCAGCAGGGGTGCACTGTTGCTGAGGATGTGCATCCTAACGGCGCTTCTTTTTTTAAATTTATTTTTATTTTTTATTTTTAAATATATTTTATTGATGTTTTACAGAGAGGAAGGGAGAGGGAGAGAGAGTTAGAAACATCGATGAGAGAGAAACATCCATCAGCCGCCTCCTGCACGCCTCCCCACTGGGGACGTGCCTGCAACCACGATACATGCCCTGGACCGGAATCGAACCTGGGACCCTGCGGCTGGCTGCTCGGGTACTTTTTATTTACTTCAGAGAGAGGAGGGGAAGGGGAGAGAGAGAGGGAGAGTGGTGTCAGTGCTGAGAGAGAGCCATTGCTGGCTGCCTCCCGCACG
Source organism: Lasiurus cinereus (assembly GCA_011751065.1). NCBI lineage: Eukaryota > Metazoa > Chordata > Mammalia > Chiroptera > Vespertilionidae > Lasiurus > Lasiurus cinereus. Next base: position 4,376 of record JAAGEH010001434.1, read on the forward strand.
CCCCCTTACAGGGGACCGAACCCAGCACCCAGCCGTGTGCCCTGACCAAGAACCGAATGCGACCTCCAGTTCACGGGTTGATGATAGCCACCCCCTGAGCCACACGGGCCAGGCTGACTGCTGCTTTTCCAAATCCCGTCCTGCCCGCCCGTCTTCCTGAGTCGGCCTTTCTGGCGCTGTCTTACAGAGGGCACCCGCACTGCCTACCTGCCCTGTCCCCTGCCCCTCTCTGCCGCCCCTTGCTGGTCCGGAAACTGGTATTCACCATCTGTCCACCTCCCATGGGCGGAGTCTACGTGGTGTGGCATGGCCTGGGGAGCCCCAGCTCGGCCTGGCCCAGGGGCTGGCCTCCGTGCCTCCGGCCTGCGTGGGGTGGGCCTGCCCTCAGTCCCGCCCTCAGTCCCGCCCTCAGTGCCTCGTCCCTGCAGGTGTTCGAGGAGGAGCACCACATCCTGTACCTGGACCACGGCGGGGTGATCGTGGCCGTCAAGGACAGCTCCATCCCCCTGAAGATCCTCAAGTACCGGCGGGGGGGCCGGGGGGGGGGTGGCTTCTCTCCACGGGGAACCCCTCAGAGCGTCCCCCTCCCCGGGGGTCCAGGACAACGACACTGAACCCCACCGTGGGGTTGGCGACAGGCAGGGCACCCCCTCCCGAGCAGCTGCCCCGGGCCGGGGTGGGGAGATAAGGAAACAGGTGACAGGGCAGCCCCCGAGGGAGGCCTGGGCTGCAGGCCCAGAAGAGGCCCCGTTATAGTCCAGCCCAGCGGTTGGCAAACTCATCCGTCCACAGAGCCACATACCAACAGCACAACAGTTGGAATTTCTTTTTTTAAAATATATTTTATTGATTTTTTACAGAGAGGAAGGGAAAGGGACAGAGAGTTAGAAACATCGATGAGAGAGAGACATCGATCAGCTGCCTCCTGCACACCCCGTACTGGGAATGTGCCTGCCACCAAGGTACATGCCCTTGACCGGAATCGAACCTGGGACCTTTCAGTCTGCAGGCTGACGCTCTATCCGCTGAGCCACACCGGTTTCGGCTGATTGGAATTTCTTTGGAGAGCCACATTTTTTAAACTTAAACTTCTTCGAACGCCACTTCTTCAAAATAGGCTCGCCCAGGCCGTGGTACTTTGTGGAAGAGCCACACTCAAGGGGCCAAAGAGCCACAGGTGGCTCGCGAGCCGCAGTTTGTCGACCACGGGTCTAGGGGAGCAAGGAGGGCCTCCTAGAGGAGGTAACGTTGGAGCGTTGCTAGGAACCGTTTAGGTAGCAGAGTGGGGCGGACGGGGAAACCAACAGCACCTGCTTAGGGGGAGGGCGTGCCCGCAGCCCCCACATCGGAAGGGCTGTGTGGAGGAGGCAGGGCTGGTCTGACTCTGGGTCCAGAGGCAGAGTCGGGGAGCAGCCAGGAGGCCAGGATCACTTTATCTGAAAGAGCTTTCGCACTCAGAGCCGGCAGCACGTGACACGCCGGGCCGGGAGGCGGTAAGCTGCTGTCCCTGGCCCAGCGGCCTGGCCGGGCTTGGGCATTGGGGATGCTGCCGTCCAGGGGTGCCAGGCAGCACCCTGACTGCTTGGTGTGGCTGCTAAGCAGATGTGGGTGCCACTTGGGGCCGGCAGGTGGCCGCTGCTGGCCTCCCAGGAGAGAGCAAAGCTAGGGGTCCAGCGGGGGCCTGGGTGCTGATGGCCTGAGGGCTCATGGCTCCCTCCCCTCGGGCCTCCTGGTGCCTCAGCTGGCGGCGCTGGTCCCGGGCACGGGCAGGGCGGGGCCCAGGGCGGCACGGAGCTGGCACGGAGGCCCCCGCCGCCCGCGGACCCAGGCGCTCCGTCCGCAGGTTCAGCACAGACGAGGGCCTCACGTGGAGCACTTACAACTTCACCGACACCTCCGTGTTCGTGGACGGGCTGCTGAGCGAGCCGGGCGAGGAGACGCTGGTCATCACGTGAGTGCCGGGCGGGCGGCTGTGCCGAGCGAGGGCCACCCTGGCCTCCACTGCCCCGAGGTGGCTCAGCGCTGACCTGGGACCCCGTCCCTCGCTCCCCCTCATCCTCCCACCGGGTGGTCACTCGTCTGCACCTGTTGAGGGACCTTCCTTCCCTAACCAGACCTCCTGGCTGCTGAGAGGCGCAGCCAGCGTCCCACGGCCCATCCCGCCTCTCCAGTTGGGGGCCCGCTGTCATTGGTTGTGACTCATGTAAATATCTGTTTTCCAATGGTCTTAGGCGACCTTGCTAGCAGTTTTCAACCTGTGGGTCGTGACCCTCAAGTTGAGAACCGCTGCTGTAGAGCCTAAGACCATCAGAAAACACAGATATTTACATGATGATTCATCACAGCAGCAAAATTACAGCAATGAAGTAGCCACGGAAATAATTTTATGGTTGGGGCGTCACCACCACATGAGGAGCTGTCTTAAAGGGCCGCAGCATTAAAAAAGGTTGAGAACCGCTGGTTGTGAGGGTGCTCAGGCACGATGCCAGGGAGGCCCGGATTGCAGACGGGGGGTGCGGGCGCCCCTGAGCCCAGCAGGCCTGGCCGGGCGTCCGGGTCTGAGGCTGGGCAGGTGGCAGTGGGGCCCCTGGTGGCCCCGGGGGGCCGGGGGGCATCACGGTGTCACCAGGCCCCGGTGCCAGTGGGGACTGAGGTCTCCCGCCCCTTCCTCCAGCATCTTCGGCCACATCAGCTACCGCTCCGAGTGGGAGCTGGTCAAGGTGGACTTCCGGCCGTCCTTCCCCAGGCCCTGCCGCGCCGAGGACTACGGCGCCTGGGACCTCACCAACCTGCAGGTGGGCTCCCCGCACGCCCGCCTCCCGTCCCGCAGAGTCCCCCCACCAGCCCGGGCCCCTCCTCCTCCAGCCCCAACGCCATCCTCCCGGGGTATCTGGCCCCTTCCTGGAGCCTGGCCACTCGGCGCTCCGTCACACGCGGGGTGCAGGTCCCCGGCCCCAATCCAACTGCAGACTCAGGTGTTTTGGGGGTCGGAGGGCTGGGATCCTGGGAAGGTGACATGGCACGGGCTGCCCCGCCCCATAATCGCCACACGCGTTTCCGCGGCAGAAGGGCTGGCACCCGCTCTCAGCCAGCTTCACCCTCGCCATCTGGGACTTGGTGGGAACCAGATGCCCCGCCCCCCGGGCGCAGGCCAGGTGAGGTGGGGAGGCCGGGGCGCAGGAGGGGCCCACAGCGCTGTTTCCGGCAGGGCCTCTCCCGGGGTCACGGGCTGCGGACCCACTATGCGTCCACACGAGCCCTCCGGGCCGTGGCGGGTTCCAGCGCCGGCACCGGGCCGGCAGCCTGCGGCCTGAGGCTCTTAAAGGGGCCCCGCCCGTGGCCAGCAGCCCCTGTGTCCCCCCCCCCCCCGCCCAGACTGAGCCTGCATGGCGCTTCCTCCGGGAAGCCTGCCCTGACCGCCTGCCTGGGCTCCGTGCTTACCCCTGAGGCCCGGCGCTGGGGCGGCAGGGGAAGGAGGCCGCCCTCCCGCCCTCCCGGCCTCAGCGCCCCCCCCGCCCCCCGCTGCCCCTGCAGGGCGACGCCTGCCTCATGGGCGAGCGCAGGAGCTTCCGGAAGAGGAAGGCCACGTCCTGGTGCGTCAACGGGAGGAACTTCACGTCGGCGCTCACGGCCCAAGTGTGCCCGTGCCGGGACTCGGATTTCCTCTGGTGAGGGCTCAGGCCCGGCTCAGGCCCGGCTCAGGCCCGGCTGGGGGGTGCCCTGTGGCTCCGAGGCCTGGTCTCCCTCACCCGTCACTCCTGCCTGGCTCTGAGCCCCGGAACTGGGCCCCAGGCCTGGCCTGCAGCGTGGAGGGGTAGGGAAGGCCGGCCTGTTTGGGGAGGATGGGGGGTGGGGGAGCCAGGGCCTGCTGCACCCTCCCTCGCCCTGCTCCCCTCTCCTGGGTGCCCACCGCTGCCTCCCAGCCCTCCTCACCCTCGCCATCTGTCCCGTACCCTCCTGCCGCCTCCCCCTGCACCAGCGTGGAGGGTCCGGCCCCCTGCAGGGCCCCTCACCTCTCCTCCCCCGTCTCCTGCTCTTCCTGCCCTGTTTCCCCGAAAATCAGACAGTGTCTTCTATTAATTTTGCTCCCCAAGAGGCGCGAGGTCTTATTTTCAGGGGAGGTCTTATTTTTCCGTGAAGAAGAAGGCGTTACACATGTATTGTTGAACAACCAAAAAAAAAAAAGGAAATTTATTGCCTGTAGACGGTACGGCAGTTGTGGTCATCACAAACCAGCTCCCTGATGGGCCGCAGCGCAGCCGGAGCTGATCAGACAGGGCGAGGTCTCTTTAAATCAGGAATCAGATGCCTGATGGTAGCTTCGGGGAGCCTTCTATTCCGGGGAGGCCTTATTGTCGGGGGAGGTCTTATTTTCGGGGGACGCCTTCTATGACAGCAAGAGGCAGAACTGGAAGTAGGTCTTATTTTCGGGGGATGTCTTACTTTCGGGGAAACGGGGTAAGAGGTTCGGTGCACCACCTCCAGGCAGCCCTCCGGGATAACCAGGCTGGGCTCAGTGCTCTCCTGTGAGTTCCCAGAATCCCCTAGGCGCCCCTCTCACCTGGGGCTGCTGGAGGCGTTCAGACCGGTCCCCGCTCTGATGCAGGCCCTGTGGGTGCACCTCTCTGACTCCTCTCCCCCCTCTGCACCCCCACCCCTCCCGCCACCCCTCCCCGCCGCCTCCTGAGGGAAGTTCTTTCTTCTCCAGCGACTACGGCTTTGAGCGCTCCCTCTCCGACACCAACAAGTGCTTTGCCAACTTCTGGTTTAACCCCCTGGCGCCCCCCGACGACTGCGTCCAGGGCCAGACCTACACCAGCAGCCTGGGGTGAGTGCACTCGGCTCCCGGCCCAGCTCTGGGCAGAACTGGGGAGCCCCAGCTGCCTTCCTGCAACCCCTGGCCCCCCCTCCCGGCGCCCGCAGCCCCCCACGTGGAGTCGGGAGAGAAGTCAGGGCCAGGACGGCCTGTGGCCGGAGCCGAGGGTTCCTCCATCGGAGCCACATGGGCCAGGACCAGGCAGGGCTGGCGCTGAGCTAAGCTGACAGGAGAGAAGTCCCAAGTGCCTGTAGCCCCGCCTGTGTCAGCGGCCGAGCCCCAGGCAGGGAACCCCTCCGGGTGCCTGAGCTCCTGTGGGGCGGGACCTACCCCGGCTCACCCGCCACAGGACCTTGGCACGTGCTGGTCCCGCCTCTGCTCCTTTCTCTCCGCGTGCCCTCCTTTCTCAGCGGAAAGCCCCCACTCCGGGCCCACCGCCCGGACCGCCCTGCCCGGCGCTGCTCACCGTCAGGCCCTGACCTTGCGGTGCAGGTGCTTTGCTGAGGGTCCCCCACGCTGCCAGGGCAGGGCCCCGTGTGACCCTGGACCCAGGACCTGTGCCTCGGACAGTGGTGGCCCCCCTTTCGGACCTCACAGCCTCCACTGGGTGGCCGCTGGCACAGAGGTGCCCCGTGATCGTGCCGTGGGGGGAGCAGATGAGTCGGGCGCGGTGCTGGGGACAGAGAAGTAGCCGTGGCAGGGAGGAGGGCGGCGTGCCAGCCCACGGCCCAGGCTGACCCAGCCCCTTCTGGGTACTCTGCCCCCCGAGGGACCCCCCTGTTCTCCCAGGGACCCCCCTGCTCTCAGAGGGACCCCCAGCCCTCCCAGGGACCCCCTACCCTCCGAGGACCCCCTTGCTCTCCGAGGACCCCCTTGCTCTCCAAGGAAACCCCCTGCCCTCTGAGGGACCCCCCTCCCCGCCTTCCGAGGGACCCCCTGCCCTCCCAGGGACCCCCCTGCCCTCTGAGGGACCCCCTGCCCTCCCAGGGACCCCCCTGCCCTCTGAGGGACCCCCTGCCCTCCCAGGGACCCCCCTGCCCTCTGAGGGACCCCCTGCCCTCCCAGGGACCCCCCTGCCCTCTGAGGGACCCCCTGCCCTCCCAGGGACCCCCCTGCCCTCTGAGGGACCCCCTGCCCTCCCAGGGACCCCCCTGCCCTCTGAGGGACCCCCTGCCCTCCCAGGGACCCCCCTGCCCTCTGAGGGACCCCCTGCCCTCCCAGGGACCCCCCTGCCCTC
>JAAGEH010001435.1:0-11311 GCA_011751065.1 Lasiurus cinereus
AGTGATACCAACAACAATCAAGAATTAACTACAACAAGGCTCTTCACGCAGTCCACAAAGGGGTGCATCAAGAGTGTCCACCTCAGGTAACTGGGGAGGCAAAGCTACTGAACCACATAGGACACAAAGCTATTCTACTAACTCAGAGAAGCAGTGAAAATGCGGAGACAAAGGAACAGATCACAAACTAAAGAAATGGAGGAAAACGAACGACTGGATATAGAGTTCAAAACCATGGTTTTAAGGTTTTTCAAGATTTTCCTAGAAAAGATGGGGAAATTTAGACAGACCCAAGAGAAGATGAAAAAGGACCAATTAGAAATTAAACAAACACTGACTGAAATAAAAAAAAATATTATGCAGAAACTTAATAGCAGACTAGAGGATCACAAGAATCAAGTGAAAGATTTGAAATGCAAAGAAGCAGAAAACACTCCACTGGAAAAGAAAAAAAAAGAATAAAAAATGTGAAGATAATGTCAGAGCTTCTGGGACAATTTCAAGCGTACCAACATCAGAATTTTGGGGTTGACATAAGAAGAGAGAGTACAAGATACGAAAAACCTATTTGAAGAAATAATGACTTTAAACTACCCCCCCCCTGGTGAAAGAACTAGACCTACAAGTCCAGGAAGCACACAGAACCCCAAACAATAGGAATCCATAGAGGACCACACCAAGACACATCATAATTAAAATACCAAGAGCAAAAGACAAAGAGAAAATATTAAAAGTAGGAAGAGAAAAATAGTTAATTACCTACAGGTGAGCACCCATATGATTGTTAGCTGATTTCTCCACAGAAACTATGCAGGCCAGATTGTAGTGGCAAGAAGTATTCAAAGTGATGTATAGCAGAAAGAATCCAAGATGGCGGCATAGGTAAACACCTACACTGCTGTCTTGCACAACAATTTCAAAACTGCAACTAAAAGACAGAACAGGCATCATCCAGGAAAGCAGGCTGAGTGGAAATTCTACAACTAGAGGGAAAGAGAGGGGCTCGTGGAGAACCAGAGGAGCTGCAAAAGCTGAGGTACGAAGATGCGCGTGCGGAGAGAGCGGGTGCTGGAGTACCTGGCTAGTTTTCTCTGGCAGGAGGGAAACAGAGACTCTCAAAGGCATTTAAGCCCTTATCTTTCGACACTAAACCCCATATCCAGCCGAAACTCATACGGGGGGAGTTTGGACTGTGAAAAGGGAGAGGTGCATGGAAATTTAGGGGAATTGCAAAAGATCAGAGGGCTGGTAGTGCGCACAGCACTACGCGCAGAGGACAGATTGCTGATTGTCCCACTGGCTTTCGTGAATGGGCAGGAGACAGACCCTCCCAACCGTGCCACTTCTGACTCCACTAAGCCCCAGTTTCAGGTGAACCCCTGAGGACCTAAACTCGTGGGGTCCTGGGGCGCAGGGGAGCTGGAAAAGCAGCTGTCTGGAGGCACTGTGGGTGAAAGCTCACAAGGACCGCTCCAGCGATTACCCAGTCACGTGAGACTCAGGGGCCAGGAGGGTGGGGCTGACTGAAAGGCAAGGCAGTCCCTTAAGCCCTGAGACTCAACCCCTCCCAAGCTCAACAGAGAGACTTCTGTGGTTTTGAATGTCTGGTATCATAAGGCTGAATCCAACAGAATTTCTCCCGGCATAGTGAAAATGGGAAAGGATCACAAACAAAAGAAATGGAGAAAAAGAAGCGACTGGATATAGAGTTCAAAACCACGCTTATAAGGTTTTGCAAGAATATGCTAGAAAAGTTGGATAAATTTAGCGAGAGCCAAGAGGAGATGAAAAAGGACCAACTAGAGATGCAAAAGATTCAATTAGAGATGGAAAAGGTCCAACTAAAGATGAAAAAGGACCAACTAGAAATTAAACATACACTGACTGAAATAAAAACTATTATACAGAGTCTTAACAGCAGACTAGAGAAAGGCAAGAATCAAGTAAAAATTTTGAAATATAAAGAAGCAGAAAACATTCCACTGGAAAAGGAAGAAGAGAAAAGAATCCAAAAATGTGAAGATAATGTAAGGAGCCTCTGGGACAGCTTCAAGCGTACCACCATCAGAATTGTGGGGGTGCCAGAAGAAGAGAGAGAGCAAGATACTGAAAACCTATTTGAAAAAAATAATGACTGAAAACATCTCCCACCTGGTTAAAGAAATAGATTTACAAGTCCAGGAAGCACACAGAACCCCATATAAAAGGAATCCAAAGAGGACCACACCAAGACACATCATAATTAAAATACCAAGAGCAAAAGACAAAGAGAGAATATTAAAAGCAGCAAGAGAAAAACAGTTCATTACCTACAAGGGAGCACCCATATGACTGTCAGCTGATTTCTCAACAGAAACGATGCAGGCCAGAGGGGAGTGGTAAGAAATATTCAACGTGATGAATAGCAAGAACCTACAACAAAGAATAATCTATCCAGCAAAGCTATCATTCAGAATTGAAGGGCAGATAAAGAGCTTCATAGATAAGAAAAAGCTAAAGGAGTTCATCAATGCCAAACCAGTTTTATATGAAATGCTGAAAGATACTCCTTTAGAAGAGGAAGAAGAAAAATGTAAAAGCCAAAAAATTATGAACAAGTACATATCTATCAACAAGTGAATCTAAAAATTAAGGGAATTAAAAATTTGATCAACAGAATAAACTGGTGAATATAATAGAATCAGGAGCACAGAAAGGGAGTGGACTGATAATTCTCAGCGGGAAAGGAGTGAGGGGTATACAGGGAGAGACTGGACAAAAATCATACACCTATGGATGAGGTCAATGGGAGGGAGGTAAGGGCAGAGGGAAGGGTGGGATCTAAGTGGAGGGGTGCTATGGAGGGGAAAAATGAGAAACAAATGTAATAATCTGAATAATAAAGATTTAAAAAAAAACAACAACAAAGTGATGAATAGCAAACAAGATAACTCTACCCAGCAAAGCTATTATTCAGAATCGAAGGGTATATAAACAGCTTCCCAGAGAAAGTAAAACTAAAGGGGTTCATCAACATTAAACCAGTATTTTATGAAATGCTGAAAGATATTCTTTAAGTAGAGGAAGAAGAAAATGGTAAAAATAAAAATTATGAACAACAAATAGATATCTATCAACAAGTGAATCTAAAAATCAATTGAATTAAAATCTGATGAACAGAATTAATTGGTGATTATAATAGAATGAGGAGCACAGAAAGGGAGTGGACTGATAATTCTCAGGGGGGAAGAGGTGAGGGGGTGGATGCAGGGAGAGACTGGTCAAAAATCATACACCTATGGATGAGGACAATGGGGGGGGATGTAAGGGCAGAGAGTGGGGTGGGAGTCATGTGGAGGGGATATATGGAGGGAGAAGAGAAACAATTGTAATAATCTGAACAATAAATATTAAATTAAAAAATAAAAAAGATCATAAATGTAAAAAAGAATTCAAATATTCCTTTCCACTAATATTTATTGGGTAAACTAAGGTTGTTGTTAGAGTATTAAATTTGATAGTTAAATAGCAGTCAAGTTTTTAGATTAATTTAAATTGGCTAATTGAAATAAGTGATTATTCAAGAAAATTTAATTGTACTGGAAAAAGCTGTTCCTAAAGTATTAACTAATATTTCTATTGGTAGTTCATCTTATGGTACAATTGCTTAATATGCAATGAACCTAAAGCATTCATGTTTTTTTCAAAAAATAAAATTTAAAGGTATTAAGACTGCATTATAAAATTTTCAAAAGCCTCCATTAATGAAAAAGAAGAGGGGAGAGTAGGGTAATATAATGTAAGCAAAAATATCCTGTAAGTAAATCACATGTAGAAAAATTTTTCTTTGAAAAGTAATTTTCATTTGTAATCCTAGAAGCAAGACACCCATGAAAAACACACAGGGTGGCAAAATAAGCCAAAGGAAAATCATTTGGGGCAGTAAATAAAAACACATCCCAAGTTAAATTCATAGAAAAGACTTCTTTATTAACTTTTAGTCAAGAATATGCTTGTACATTTTCAGAAAACAACTCCAAGACCATGTAGATTCCTTAAACAGAGAGGAATTGACAGGAATGCTCCATCCATAAAAATAAGAAAAGAAAAAATCCAGAGATTGAATACACTAATGAAGCCTTGCCATCCTGGCAGTCAGTAGCTGTGTGTAGCTGCAGGTTGCCCAGGACCAAACCAGAGAGCCTCAGACTTGCATTGCCACCATTTGTCCACCATCCAGAACTGAAATATCAATGCTGACATGTACACATAAGGAGCTGTTGGATATTGAAACCGGACTCAAAAAATAGCCCGGAAAGAAACTTATTAAAGACTGATTCATCTGCCTCTCAGCATAACCATTATTACTTGTCTCAGTTTTTGTTCTTATATATTTATTTCTAGTCTGCAGAAGCAAGATTTTTTTTAAATGGGGCTAAAGGGTAATTTGGGGGTATAAGGAGACATGTAAAATCTTAAAATTAAAAAAAATTATAAGGAAAAATAAAATAAAATATTAAATCTAATCCATACTAGCAGTCACCATAACCTTAAGAGAATATTTTTCATGTGACAAAGATTTTTAAATGAAACTCTCTGTACCCTGAAAATTATTTTGGAAGGAAATAAAGAGAAGTTTCCTTCAAATGTTGTAAGGATTGTAATTGAAAGGCAATATATTTGGCCTCTTGAATTAAGTAATTTGTGTTTTTTGTTTTTTGTTTTTTAAGTATATTTTATTGATTTTTTACAGAGAGGAAGGGAGAGGGATAGAAAGTCAGAAACATCGATGAGAGAGAGACATTGATCAGCCACCTCCTGCACGCCCCACACTGGAGATGTGCCCGCAACCAAGGTACATTCCCTCGACCAGAATCGAACCTGGGATCTTTCAGTCCGCAGGCTGACGCTCTATCCACTGAGCCAAACCGGTTCTAGCATAATTTGTGTTTTTGCCTCCCTGACTAAGTTTATATAAAGTTACAAAAATAAATTGACAGCCAGTTTGAAATTGAATTGCCATGGCCTACAGCAAAGAATATCCTTACCTGATATTATTCTACAATGTCATTATAATTTTTGATATTTCACAACAACATATTGTACAATTATCCCAAACAAACTTACAAACTAATTCTTTGAATGTTTGGCAGAAATTTAAAATAGGATATGAAAAGATAAAAGATCAATCAAAGGGCTTGTATGCATGCAGATAAGCATAACCAATAAACATAGAAACTGGGGGGTGGGGTATGCCTGGGAGGGAGGGGGGGCAATTGGGAGATATGTATACATGTAACACAATAAAAAAAAGAAAAGAAAAAATTTAATCACTTTCAGAAGAAATTAAGGCACTGGGAACACACTGGAGTATTCTATTCTGGCCACTTATTCTTTTTTCCAAGAGGAACCCTCTTCTCACAATCTAATTGCCCTCAGCATTTGCCTGAGCTTTCTACTCATGGTGGCTGGTACCATGGATCTGCCTCTCGCCCAATGGTGTGAGCTGGCCCTAACTAGAGAAGGAAACTGTGTTTCCCGAGATATGTGATCAGTCCTGGAGGCCCACCAACAAGTGAGGGGATCCCAAGGCAGGGACTGGGTGTGGAGGCCATGGGGGCATAGGCTACCAAGGAGACAGAACTGAACCTCACATCACCATGCTTGGCCCTGGAGGATGATTGGTTAGCCAGAGATGGGTAAGATTCCTCAGGGAAGGAACATCCTAAGACAGGCACTGTGTCAAAGGGCCATCAGAAGAGAACTTGAGGGTCAACAGAGATGGGGCACAGACCCTCCCCCCCAACCATGCAGGGCCTGAACCCTCACCCCTTCTGAGGGAGGTCTCCAGCCTCCACAGTTGCTTACCTTCCCATGCTCATCCCATACTGGACCTGGGTAACACACAGAGACTTGGCTCAGTTCAGATCTGATCCATGTAAGAGACAAAGACTTGGCCTTCAGCAACTGCCCTATATCTAAATCCAGCCTACCACCAGGAATCTCAAAACCTACTGAAGAATGCATATAATCCTTTCCACTAATATTTACAGGGTAAACTAAGATTGTTGGTAGAGTATTACATTTGATAGTTAAATAGCAGTCAAGTTTTCAGATTAATTTAAATTGGCTAGTAAGTGAATATTGAAGAAAATTTAATTGTACTGGAAAAAAGCTGTTCCTAAATTATTAACTAAAATTAGTTAATCTCATGGTAAAACTGGTTAACATGCAATGAATCTAAAACAGTCATATTTTGTGCAAAAAAAATAAAATTTAAAGTTATCAAGACTGCATTAATTTTTTTACAAAAGTCTCCATTAATAAAAAAAAGGAGGCTATAGTAGGGTAATATTATGTAAGGAAAAATATCCAGTATGTAAATTACATCTAGAAAGTTAATTGTCATTTGTAATGGTAAAAGCAAGACACCCACGAAAAGCAAAAAATAAATAAATAAATAAATAAATAAATAAATAAATAAGCCAAAAAAATCACTTGGGCAAAATTAAAAAGGATCCAAAGTCAATTTTATAGAAAAGATTCCTTTATTAACTTTTGGTTGAGAATATGTTTATATACTTTAGAAAACAACTCCAAGACCATGTGGACTCCTGCAATAGAGAGGAATCGACAGTTCTGCTCCAGCCAGGAAGACGAGAGGAGAAACAGTGCAGAGATGAAAGACGCTGATGATATCTTGCCATGCTAGCACTCAGCAGTTGTGTATCGTTACAGGTTGCCTAGGATCAAATCAGAGAGAGCTGGACCTGCAATGCCACCATTTGTCCACCATCCAGATACTATTGCTGACATATACACATAAGAGACTATTTGACATTGAAACTGGGACTCAGAACTTTCGGACATTGAAATTGGGACTCAAAACATTTTTTATTCTTAGAGGTTTATTTCTAGTCTGCAGAGACAATATATTTTTAAAGAAAAAAATCAACAGGAAAATAGATACAGAGGTAATAGAGCATTAAACAGACTGTCAAACTACAGTGGGAAGGGAGGGGAGATTGGGGGGTACGGTAAGAGATCAACCAAAGGACTTGTATTCATGTATATAACATAACCAATAGATACAAGACACTGGGGGAGGGGGCAGGTGAGGTCATGTACTGAGGATTAGGAGAGGCCAGGGGGAGGGAGGGTTCAATAGGGGAAAAAGGAGACATATATACTACTATTTGTAATACTTTAAACAATTTTAAAAAAAGTAAAGGAGGGGTGGTTGTGGGAAATCAATCATTGTCTCACTGATAGAAAGATGTGGTCAGGAAACCGGAATACTGGTCCACCTTAATTGTTCTGAAAGGTCAGAGCTAATCATTCACTGTTTAGTTGAGGCATTGTTAGCTGAAGCACAATCTACCTGTTTGTCTTATGTAAATTTCTGTTATTGGAATTTTCTGCCTAAAGGCTATGGGTGTATCCCATAGTCTTAATAAAAGAAATAGCAAGGCCAGAGGGTACAGTCCTCTCTTGGGATCCATGCCTGAACCCCAATATTGCCAAATTAATACTTTTCTAAGTCTGTTTCATTTGTGTGCAGCTTTCTCCACACCCCCAACCTTGAAAATGAACCCTGAACATGTGGGACTTGAAAGGGGTTCCCACATTAGGGTTAGGGTTAGAGCTAGGGCTAGGGTTAAGCACTTGGAATTCACAATGAATGAGCTTGAATCACTGGACAAAAGTAAATCATGCCCTGAGCATTCACAATGATAGACTAGGGAAATATTTAAGAAAGTACTTGAAACTATAGGTAGAGCTGTTCATAGACCCAAATATCTGATGGACACTGTTTAATTACTGGGAAATCATGTTCAAAAGGTAGAGAACTGAGTTGGATACAGGTTACATTTATAATTCAGTCTCAAAGAGTTGACGTCTTTGCAAGAAGGTTTGTGATATATTTAAACATTCATTTCCATAGGGCTCAGATACCTTAAAAAATATTTTTATCCTGCTGATATGACAGTTTAGGGCTAGGGCTAGGGTTAGGGCTATGGGTGGTATTAGGGTTAGGGTAATAATTAGGGTTAAGATAAGGATTAGTGTTAGCGCTCTGGCTGGTGTTAAGGCTACGGTTAGTGTTAGGGGTAAAGTTAGGGTTAGTGTTAGGGTTAGGCTTAAGGCTATGGCTAGGGCCAGGATTAGGGCTAAATGTAGGATTAGGGTTAGGGTAATGGTTAGGGTTAGGTAAAGATTAAGTTTAGGGTAATGGCTAGGGTTAGTGTTAAGGCTACGGTTAGTGTTAGGGTTAGAGTTGTAGATTAGGGTTAGGTTTAGGATTAGGATTATGGCTAGGGCTAGTATTAAGCTACAGTTAGTGTTAGGATTAAGGATAGGGTTAGGTTTGGGACTAGGGTTAGGGTTAAGGCTATGTCCAGTGCTAGGTTTAGGGCTATGTGTGGAATTAGGGTTATGGTAATGATTAGGGTTAAAATAAGGGTTAGAGATAGGGTTAGGGCTAGGACTAGGGCTGGGCTTGGGCTTGGGCTAGGATTATGGTTACGGCTAGGGTTAGGGTTAGGGCTAGGGTTAGGTTAAGGTTAGGGTTAGGGTTAGGGTAACATTTAGGGTTAGGGCCTGGGTTAATGTTGGATATGGGTAGGCCTAAAATTAGGGTTCAATGTAGGATTAAGGTTAGGGTAATGGTTAGGGTTAGGTAAGGGTTAAGGTTAGGGTTAGGGCTAGAGGTAGTGTTAGGCTACAGTTAGTGTTAGGATTAGGTTTAGAGTTAGTGTTATGGCTAGGGCTAGTGTTAAAGCTGTGGTAAGTGTTAGGGTTAAGGATAGGCTTAGGGCCAAAAACAAAGCTAGGTTTAGGGCTATGGGTTGATTTAGGGTTATGATAATGGTTAGTGTTAAAGTAAGGGTTAGTGTTAGGGATAGGGTTATGGTTAGGGCTAGGGCTAAGGCTAGGGCTTGGTTAGGGCTAGGGCTAGGATTAGGATTAGGTTAGGATTAGAGTTAGGGTTAGGTTAGGATAGGGTTAGGGTTAGGGATAGAGTTAGGGTTAAGGCCTGGGTTAGGATTAGGGCTAACATTAGAACTAAAAGTAGGTTAGGGCTAGTGCTAGGGCTACGATTAGGGTTAGGGTTAGGATTAGTGTTAGGGTTAGATTTAGGGTTAGGTTTAGGGTTACAGGTAGGGTCAACACTGTTGTTAGGTTTAAGATTAGGTTTATGCCTAGGTATATGCTAGGTTTAGGGCTAGGCCTTGGGTTAAGTTTAGGGTTTACACTAGGTGAAAGCTATAGGTAGGGTTATCTTTAGCATTAGGGTTAAGGTTAAGGTAATGGTTAGGACTAGGTTTATGACTAGGGTTAGGTTTAGGCCTAGGTTTAGGGCTAGGGTTAGGGCTATAGGTAGGGTTATCTTTAGGGTTATGGTTATGGTTATGCTTATGGTTATGGTTATGGTTAGGGCTAGGGTTAGGGCTAGGATTTGGTCTAGGGTTAGGGCTAGGGCTTGGTTTAAGGTTAGGGCCAGGGCTAGTGTTAGGGCTGGGGTTAGGATTAGGGTTAGCATTAGAGCTGGGACTAGGGCTAGAGCTAGGATTATGATTAGGGATAGGGTTAGGGACAGGGTTGGGGTTAAATTTAGGGTTAGGGCTAAAGCTGCAGCTAGGGTTATGGATTCGGCTAGGGTTAAATTTAGGGCTCAAGCTAGTGGTAGGTATAGGGTTATAGTTAGTGTTAGGGCTAGTGTTAGGGTTAGCGTTAGAGCTAGGGCTATGCCTAGATCTAGAGCCAGGGTTAAGTTTAGGGTTATGGTTAGGAATAGGTTTAGGTTTAGGGTTAGGGTTAGGGTTAGGTCTAGGGCTAAGTTAGTTTTAGGGGTTAGGGTTAGGGTTAGATTTAAAGCTACGTATAAGGCTAGGACTAGGTTCAGGGTTAGGTTTAGGTTTAGGGTTAGGGTAAGGGTTAGCGTTAGGGCCTGGGTTAGGGTTAGGGCTAGCATTAGGATTATGGGTACAGTTAGGTCTAGGTTTAGGGTTAGGGTTGGGGTTAGGGTTAGTGTTAGAATTTGGGCTAGGTTTAGAGCCAGGGTTAAGGCAGGGTGAACACTAGGGCTATCATTATGTTTAGGGTTAGGTCTAGGGTTAGGATTAGGGTTAGTGCTAGCATTAGGTTTAGGATGAGGTTTATGGCTAGGGTTAGGGTTAGGGTTAGGGCTAGGACCAGGGTTAATGCTAGGGTTAGGGATTAGGATTAAGGTTAGTGGTTAGGGTTATAGCTAAGGCTTGGGTTAGGAATAGGGCTAACGCTAGTTTAAGGATATAGTAGGTCTATCTTTAGTGTTAGGATTATGGTATGGTTATGGTTATGGTTATGGTTAGGGTTAGTGCAAGGTTAGACTTAGGATGAAGTTTATGGCTAGTGATATTCTAGGATTAGAGCTATGGTTTGGGTTAGGGTTAGGACTAACGTGAGGTTAAGGATATAGGTAGGGTTATGTTTATGGTTATGGTTATGGTTATGGTTATGGTTATAGTTATGGTTATGGATATGGTTAGGGCTAGGGTTAGGGCTAAGGCCAGAGTTATGGATAGGGTTTGGTCTAGGATTAGGGATAGGGATCTGGTTAAGGTTAGGGCTAGGGTTACAGTTAGGGTAGGGCTAGTGTTATGGTTAGGGCTGGGGCTAGAGCTAGGTTGAGGTTTAGGGGTTAAGGTTAGGGTTAGAGCTTGGGTTAGGGTTAGGGTTAGGGTTAGGGTTAGAGCTAGGGTTAGGGTTAGGGTTAGGGTTAGGGTTAGGGTTAGAGTTAGGGCTAAGACCAGGGTTAATGCTAGGGTTAGGGATTAGGATTAAGGTTAGTGGTTAGGGTTAGGGTTATAACTAGTGCTAAGGCTAGATCGATGTTCAGGCTTAGGTTCAGGATTAGGTTTGGGGTTAGGGTTAAGGTTAGGTTTAGTGTTAGGATTAGGGTTAAGGTTAGATTTAGGATTAGGGTTTGGGTTAGGATTAGGGTTATTGCTAGAATAGGACTATAGATGGGTTATCTTCAGGGTTAGGTTTAGGGGTTAGGGATACGACTATGGTTAGTGTTAGGGTTAGTGTTAAAGTAGGTTAGGGTTAGGGTTAGTGTTGGGATTGGGGTTAGGGTAATGGTTAGGTTTAGCTTAGGGCTATGGCTAAGGCAAGGGCTAGGGGTAATGTTATGGTTAGGGTTAGGGTTAGGGTTTGCATTAGGGTTGTGGTGATGTTTAGGGTTATGACTAGAGCTAGGGTTGAGCTATAGCTTGTGTTAGGGTTATTGTTATTGTTAGGGTTAGGGGTCAAGGTTAGGGTTAGGGTTAAAACTAGGGCTAAGGTA
>JAAGEH010001436.1:0-12435 GCA_011751065.1 Lasiurus cinereus
GGGCTCCCACGCCCTCCTTCGCCGAGAGCCCCCACTGAGCTCACCTGGGAGGGGCGCCCTCAGAAGGACCGCCCCGCCCGCCTGTTTTGCATGCAGGGGAGGGGGGGGCTGTGCGTTTGATCCTCTGCCCGGGCTTCCCTGCCGGATGGAGGCGGCGGGATTGAGAGATCAAGAGGTGTCACCAGCCCCTTCTCCCGGCCGCCCTCTGAGGGGGCTCCCTGGCCGCTGGGGGGAAGGAGGCTCCAGGCAAGACCAGCTCTCTGGGGAGGGGGCTGCCTCCCCCGGACTCGGATGGGAAGCTGCAAGCCCCCCACCCTCACTTCCATCCCATCCACTCCCCACTCCTGCCTTCCCCTTTCTGCAGCCTCAGTTTCCCGAGTTCATAGGGGCCTATTGCAAGCCGGCACAGGAGGGGACATTTTAATCAAAAGTCACCTCCCAAAGCATCTGCCGGCGACATCCGAGGAGGAGAGAGGGGGTTTTCGCTGGAGGAAAAGGACGTGGGGGGAGGGGCGGGGAGGAAGACACTCTCTGAGGACTTCTTTATTTTTTATTATTTTATTTTTGGCTTAGGGGCAGTTTCAGAGCGTGGTTATCAGTGAACTGAGGGCTTTTCCCAACGCGGCTCCTGAAGGAAGGCCCGTTCAGAGCGGAAATGTGGCCGACAGCTGCCAGATCTGGGCCACCCCAGGAAACAGGAGCGGGGTGATGCGGCGGCCTGAGTGGGGGCAGGGCCAGCCCCCAACGCTTCTCACCTCCCTGGGCTGGGAGGACCCCCCTCCCCGCTGGGTGACGGCTTAGGTCCCGCGGCTCCTCTGGGATTGAAATTCCCGGGACTTCAAAAGCCCGGGCTCTGCTTCCTCCGGGCTGGGCCGGGCAGGGGGAGGGGTGGGGACCCCGGGAGGCGACGCAGAGATAAGGTGCTCGCGGTGAGTTAAAGGGACTCCAAAGCCGGGCCTGGGCCCTCACAGCGCCGACCTGATCCGTGGGGGTCGCTGCGCCCCCCAGGAAAAGCCGCTCCAGAGAGCAACGCCCGGCTGGGGAGTGATGCTCAGGAGCCCGCAGACCTGGGGCGCCACAGGCCTTGCTCCCCCAGGCGATCTCCATCCCAGTCAACGGGAGGGGCCAGAGACTGGCACAAGGGCACAGGGTTCCAGGCGCTGGGCTGGCGGCTTCAGGGCCGGCAAATGTGATCAGAAAGGATTGGGTTTTGCTCTCCGCTTGGTAAGACACGGGCACAAAGAGAGTGTCTCTTTAAATAAGACTCGTCGCCAGGCTGTGGGTCTTGATCTTGGGCCTTTGGTCATCTTTCCGGCCTGGTGAGCCCCCCAAAGTCCCTCCACCACTGTGTCTCCGCAGCAGGCATGGGGCAGGGTGGGGTGGGGGGGGGAGGAGAGGACTTCTGGAATTGGTTCTGGCAGCTGCTGGAGCCCATCTGGGAACCCAGAGCCAGAGGCCCTTGGGGGGACCCCTCCCGAGCCTGGCCTCCCCAGCAGGACAGCGCACCCGGGCCGCTCCCACCCCCTTCCCACCTGCAGAGGAAGCTGAAGGCGCATGGGCCTTTGGCGGGGACCAGAGCGCAGTTTCTGCAAAAATGGCCCCCAAACCTGCCGCTTCTGGAACTCTGGTCTGGACAAGTGCCCCCTCCTGGATGGAGGGGCCAAGCTTCCGGGACAGGAAACGGATGCTTCCTGGACCCGCCTGCCTCCTCCTCCGTGGAGTCAGCCAGGCCTGCGGCTGCTCTTCCTGCTTCACCTGTTGGCCTGGCTCCTGAGGCCCAGGCCTGCAGCTTCCCAGTCTGAGCGGGGGACGGAGGCCTGGGCAGCCCACACCCCCACATCCATCACCCGCCCATCCCAGAGCCGGCGGACCCAGGGCAGGGCTGGTGCCCCGAGGACCCCCTCCAGTTTGAGGCTGGCCCCTGCCTCAGGTCCCCAATGGGAAGGCCTATGTTCTGGTCGAGGAGCAATCCCCCAACCCCAAAGTCCCAGGCACCCCCTTTCCCATCCTAGCAGAGATGACACAGGTTTTCTTCCTTCGCCATTGCTGTCCTGAATTTTGCTTTTATTACAAAGTGCATTGATGCCCGTTTCTTGTTCGGTCTACGTAATATTCCTCTCAGAGACCTCAGCCGGCTGCAGCCCCGTTTCTCCCACCGTGACAGGTGACCAGGGGTCCTGACTCACATGGCCGGGTCCTGGCTGAGGGTCAGACCCGGGCCTGAGGCTTCTCCCAAGGCCTTGTCCCTTCCTGGCCTGCAGGGAGGCCTCCCACCCAACAGTGCCTTCCGCCTCCACAAACCTCCAGCCCTTCCTGGGACCTGGGGGATCCAGGGGCATCTCAGAGAGAGCACCTCCCTGCCCCCCACACATGGACTGTCCTCGCCTGCCCCACCCTGGATTCCCCCAGTGGGCGAAGAGCAGCTCCATCTAGAGGTGCGGGACCCCGCCTGATGGAGCAGGCACTGTTCTAGGCATCTCACCTCGCTCAGCCATGTCCGTCCTCACAGCAGGCCCGAGGCATGTATGACCAGTCACCCTGTTTGGCAGCTGAGTAACCTGAAGCCCAGAGAAGGGGCCCGGCCACATGTGACAAAGTGAGGACTCCATCCCGTCCCTCCAGCTTCCGTCGGAGCCATTAGAAACCCAGGCATCGCCCTGGGAGCCTTTCCTTCCCAAACTCCACGTGCGGTTTTTGCCAGAGCCTTCCCTCCCCTCATGCCCGGATGACCGCACCGATGTGCGGCGGGGGCAGTGCCGTAACTAACCTCTGGTCATGGCTTTGGGCGTAAAGGAGCGTAAAGAGCAAAAATGGCCCCCGAGCTCCTTGGAGACTTCCGGGGAAGACCTCCTGGCCCTGCCCTCTGGAGACCGAGCTCAGAGGCTGGGGGGTGGTGCAGGGAGGCGGGGCCCCCTCAGGGCTGTGGGACCCGAGGGGCCCCTGCTCCGCCCAAGCAGGTGGGAAAATATGAAAACTGTCGCTGCGGCCTAAGAGACAGTCTGGATGTGCTCTTTGACCACCGCTATCTGGAAAGGGGCAAAACCCAGCCGGGGTTCAGGTTTTGAGAGTCCCGGCCCCTTCACGTCTCTGGCAAAGCTCCAGGCACAGTCGCACTGAGGTTAGCCTTCCGGCTCCCAGATTCCCCTCTCCTCTGGAGCCCCCAGCCCTGGGGACAGCCGCCTGATCCCTCTGGTCGGGGTGTGGCTTTGCCAGGGGTTTGCCCTGACAGGACTAACTGGCCCAAGTGACCAAAAACCTGGGGCCTGGCCAGGCCCCTATACCGACTCCTGGCCGTGCGCATCCTCCTGACTGCACTGCGCCCCCTCCCCGCAAAGCCTAGGCCCTAGGGGTGCTCGGGGCAGAGGAGGCCGGTCTGCAACTGCTCCCGTGCTGCGGACGGACCGTCCCTTCGGTAAGGGGGGTCCGGAGCGCCGGGAACTGGGCGCTTTCATGGAGACCCGGCACCGGGGGCCCCTTTCCCCCCGGGGGCAGAGGCAGCGGCGGTGCGTGTTCCCTGTGGTTTTGAATGGACTTCATTCCGGCGCCAACCCTTTTTCTGCCAGCCTGCCCCTCCCCTCCCCTCCCCCCGCCGCTCCCCGTCCCCCCAGCCCGGCGCTGGAAGAGGGAGCCCGCCCACTGCGGCCCCCGCCGGCGGCCGCACCGGGGTCCCCGGCTGGGCGCTCTGCGGGCGGGACCTCTGGGCCGCGACGTAACGAGCCTGCGGGCTCCCTCCGGGGTGCGGGTCTCGGTGAGTCTGTCTGTGCGTCCACGGACCCTGTGTCCGTCTCTCCCGGTTCCGGGGCCGAGCCGGAGGCCGCAGCCGCTGCCCCTCTCCCCACCCGGCGTCGTGGGGCCAGGAGCCGCGGTGGCGCCGGACGGAACCCCGCACCGGGGCGGGGAGGAGGGCCGGGGGGGGGGGGTCCGAGCCGCTCCCTCGGGGAACGGACAAGCCCTGGAGTGAGGAGTGTGGGGACTGGGTTTTACCGAGCCCCCTCCCGCGGGGGACCCCGACAGCCCGCCCTGCGGTGCCGCTCCAGAGCGGGGCGCAGGGAGACGGGCTCAGAGGCCGGCACGTGCCCGGCGCACCCGGCGGGGAAGGCGGTGCCGCGATGCTGCGGTTCCGACCCAGATCGCGCGGCCCCCGAACCGCTCTGGCCTGAGGCTGAGCCCAGGGCCGGGGAGACGGTCCCCAACGCGGGAGGCCCCGGCGCCCCGGCGCCCCGGGCGCTACCGAAAGGCGCCGGGGGGGGTCCCGCCTCCGGGGCGTGTGGCGAGCGGGGGCGGGGGCCGTGCGTCTCGGGGGCGCGGGGAGGTGGCGGCTCACAGACCGGCCGGGGGGGCGCGCGGTGTTGGGGGGCTGTGCGCGCCTCCCCGGAGCTCGGGCGAGGGAGGACGCGCCTGCGGCTGAGCGTTTCCGTGGGGGTGTGTTGGGGAGGGGGGCTCAGAGAGGCTCCTCATGGAGGGGGCGCGGCAGGGGGGATGTGGGTGCGGGATGAGGGTGTCACCGGCCGCGGCCTGGAGCCCGCGCCCCGCGCAGCCCGCAGCGCCCCTTCCCGACCTGCGCGCCGCCGGCCGCCCCGTCCCGGTTCCGGGGCCCCGCGCGCCCTCCGCCCCTCGCCGCCGCGGTGACACCGCGCAGCTCCCCAACTGCTGTCTCGGTGCGCCCCCCACTGCCGGGCGCCAGAGGCGGAAGTGGTGGCGCGTCCCGGCCTCGGCGCTGGCTCCCGTCCCGCCACCGCGCCCCGGCGGCCCCAACCCGGCCCCGGGCGCCCCGCCTCCCACCCCCAGGGAGCTCCCCGCGTCCTGCGCGTCCGCCAACTCCGCGGGGCCCGGGAGGGCTGGGGAGCAGGTCGGCGCCCTGAGCCTGGGCTTCTGGGGGCGCGTCATTAACCCGGCAGGCGAGGGCGGAGGAAGCCAGCAGCTCCCCTCAAAGGGGGCGAAGGACCCCACCCCGGCCTGTCCCGCAGGAGGTCATAGGGAGGGTCGCGTGGCTGGGGGGCCTTATAGGTGCCCCTGGCCAGTCTGACCCATCACCAGCCCAATCCACAGCCTGCACCCCGTTTGTCCTGGAGGCCCGGGCATTGTCCCCCCCCCAGACCCTCCGCGGTTCTGTCTGGAGCCTCGCTCGGTTCCGAGGCCCATGCACACCCAGTGTGGCCGCATGGCCGCCCCTCGGGCTCGCTGTGACCACGCTTCTTGAAGTGGGGGCCGCGCGTCACCCGGGAACTTGTGCGAGCGGTGAATTCTCACACTTCCCGCACTAGAAGCGGGGTGAGGCGCCCCACAATCGCCATGGGTTTTAGCAAGGCCCCAGTTGGTTCTGTACACCGCCGGTTCTAGCACTCTCTGATGTGGGGTGCATTTCCCAACCTGGTTTCTAAGCTGCTGTGGTTCTCACTGGGCCTGGGATAGCTTTTCTTTCTTTCTTTTTTTTTAAATAATGGAAAATACGAGACCACTCACCGTTCACTGTTATTAGCAATAGTGGTAGCAATGCCCGGTGAGGTGGTAGCGATGCCCGGTGAGGTGGTAGTAAAGCCTGGTGAGGTGGTAGTAAAGCCTGGTGAGGTGGTAGTGATGCCTGGTGAGGTGGTGGTAATGCCTGGTGAAGTGGTAACAATGCCTGGTGAGGTGGTAGTGATGCCCGATGAAGTGGTGGTAATGCCCAGTGAGGTGGTAGCGATGCCCGGTGAGGCGGTAGCGATACCCGGTGAAGTGGTAGCGATGCTGGTGAAGTGGTAGCGATGTCCGGTGAAGTCTTTATTTTATTATTATTATATTTTTTCCTCCGCTACAGAATTGTATGCCTCTGTTACTCATCCTCTCCGCTTCCCAGCCCCCTGGGATCTGGGCCGCAGGTAGTCCTAAGGGTGTGTGTCTCCTTCAGCTCCTCACTCATCCCCTGCGTCCACGGAGGACGCCCTCGCTCCGGCAGGTCAGAGGCTGCTCTGCAGCTGGAGCTGGAGCTGGAGCTGGAGCAGCAGGAGCAGCTGGAGCAGGAGATTGCTCCCACAGAGGCGACCAGAGGCTGGCGCTGGGGCTGGCTGGCTAGCTGCAGAGTGGGAAAGGCAGGTCTCCGTGTCTGGGCACCCTGGTCCTGCCAGAGAACAAAGAGAATGGGTAGAAGGGCCTGGGGATAAGGAAAAGTGGGGTGTAGATACAGGTTTTCGATGGGCTCCCCAAGAACTATGTTCAGGGACCCCTCGGGGATTCTGCCAGCATCTCCTGCTTGCAGACTTTCAGGCTTGAGATATATAGTATTTTTCTTCTCTGCTCTCTCAAGACAGCGATTCAGGCATCTGCTGTGGCTGATCAAAAGGAAGCAGGTTTAGTCGAGACCAGTTTGGCTCAGTGGATAGAGCATTGGCTTGCAGACTGAAAGGTCCCAGGTTCAATCCCAGTTGGGGGCATGTACCTTGCTTTCGGGCACATCTCCACTATGGGGCGTGCAGGAGGCGGCTGATCGATGTCTCTCTCTCATCGATGTTTCTGACTTTCTATCTCTCTCCCTTCCTCTCTGTAAAAAAATCAATAAAATATATTTTTAAAAAAAATTTTTTTAAAAAAGCAAGCAGGTTTAGCCCAAACCAGTTTTGCTCAATGGATAGAGCGTCAGCCTGTGGACTGAAAGGTCCCAGGTTCAATTCTGGTCAAGGACATGGACCTTGGTTGCGGGCACATCCCCAGTGGGGTGCATGCAGGAGGCAGCTGATTGATGTCTCTCTCTCATTGATGTTTCTAACTCTCTATCCCTCTCCCTTCCTCTCTGTAAAAAATCAATAAAATATATTAAAAAAGAAAAAAAAAAGCAAGCGGGTTTAGTAGATGCTTTTTCATTCTGTCAGATTTTTTTTAGTATCAGACATGCTCATACTCTGGGATGCCATTTAATAAGTTAACTTAATTTTTTTAACATATTTTTATTGATTTCATAGAGGAAGGGAGAGGGAGAGATGGAAACATCAATAGGAGAGAGAATCATTGATCGGTTGCCTCCTGCATGCCCCCTCCTGGGGATTGAGCCCACAACCCAGGCATGTGCCCTAGACCAGAATCAAATCTGGCTCTACCCACGGAGCCCAACCAGCTAGAACAATACGTTAACTTTATGGCTAACGTTATAAAGTAGGCAGCATGAGGCCGAGGTGCCACCATAATACCCACACATAGGAACTGTTCTAAATGCTTTGCTGGCAAGGCATCGCCAATCCTCACAATTCCATGAGGTGAGGTGGAGAAGCCAGGTCGGAGAGGGGTTCAAAGCTTACTCAACGTCAGTGGTTCTCAACCTTCCTAAGGCCACGACCCTTGCATACAGTTCCTCATGTGGTGGTGACCCCCAACCATGAAATTTTGCTACTGTTATGCATCATGATGTAAATATCTGCATTTTCCGATGGTCTTAGGCGACCCCTGTGAAAGGGTCGTTCGACCCCCCAAAGGGGTCGAGACCCACAGGTTGAGAACCGCTGCTCAGGGTTATGCAGCCTGGTGGGGTGGGGATGAGATTTGAATCCCTGCAATATGATGCCAGAGGCCAGGTTCCTACTCACTGTCTGCAGAAGCCAGCAGGCCACACCCTGTGATCTCACGGGATTGATTTCATTTCCAAAGTCCACTAAACTTGTCAAGCCCTGCGAATACCGAAATTCACCAGGCATTCCTACTACTATTCTCAATAACAGTTAATGGTTGGGTGGTCTTTTATTGTTCCAGTAACATTTGCACATCCACTGTCCCATTTGATACCATAAATCTGGGTCATAGGCAGAGCAGCTACGAATATAATCCCCATTTGACAGATGGTAACATTGAGGCCTGCAGAGGTTAGTGCCTCCTCAAAAAGCACTCAGCCGATGAATGGCAGGCAAAGCAAGGAACACTATCACTTGAAACATATATTCACGTATCATCATATTAATCCTTGACCTCCCTCTATTACTTAATTTATATATATTTTTTTAATATATCTTATTGATTTTTTTACAGAGAGGAAGGGAGAGGGATAGAGTTAGAAACATCGATGAGAGAGAAGCATCGATCAGCTGCCTCCTGCACACACCTTACTGGGGACGTGCCCATAACCAAGATACATGCCCTTGACTGAAATCGAACCTGGGACCTTACAGTCCGAAGGCTGATGCTCTACCACTGAGCCAAACCGGTTTCGGCTCCCTCCATCACTTTAGGATGCTCCCAAGGACTTCTCTGTCCAGCATTTCCTTTGCCTCTCGCACGTCCCTCATAAGGTAGAAGAGGCCAGAGTTTTTCTTTCCAGTTGCCAGTGGAGGAAGCCAAGACTGGGGGGAGGGGGCGGGGGTTCAGAGGATCTGACCAAGGTCACAGAGCCACGGTAAGGGTCAAAGTCTCAGACTCTTCACAGGCAAGAGTATGGCTTCTCTGGAGGAATCCACAGAATGAATGAATGATCCTTCGTTGCTGCCCCATCCTGAAAGCCTAGCAGGACTGTCACACGCTGGAAGGAAAGGCAAGCGGTTGTGAGATACTACCGATATTTTAAAAGCGTAGGTCATAGGACGTGCTGTTCATGCAAGCTTTTATTATAATGGGCTTAAAGTTGTTTCATAACTTCCATTATCGGCAATATGTCAACTTTGGAATGTTTTCCTAATTATTCTGGAGTCAGCCTTACTGTTCGTGGAAAGAATTAGAAGAGGAAAGAAAGGTCACCGTTTTAAAAATAGGCACAGCAAAGGCCAAAGGAACGCGGATCTGGTCCTAGGCCCTCAGGAGTGGGTCTGCCCTCTTTCTTATAAGCGGATTCTAATCCTACATACGGCCCATCCACACCTGGAGGGGCTGGTTACCTCCAACAATTGGCAGTTTTCCTTTCACCGGAACCTTCCTTCCATCGCGATCTTCATCTTTTCCTGATACCGGCCATGGGAAAGAGAACCCCGCTGGCTCAGCCCTCAGCCTCGCTACAGTCCTTAGCGGAAAGCGTGGGTCTCCCCTTCTCCAATGAGGAACTGAGCCATAAAAAGGTGGAGCAGCCGAAACCGGTTTGGCTCAGTGGATAGAGCGTCAGCCTGCAGACCGAAAGGTCCCAGGTTCGATTCCAGTCAAGGGCATGTATCCTGGTTCCGGGCACATCCCCTGTAGGGGGCGTGCAGGAGGTGGCTGATCGATGTCTATCTCTCATCCTATCTCTCATCGATGTTTCTAACTCTCTATCCCTTTCCCTTCCTCTCTGTAAAAAATCAATAAAATATATTTTTAAAAATAAAGAAATAAAATAAAAAATAAGGCCGCCCAACTAGTCAATGGGAGAGCCCGGGAAAAATCCAGGCTTGTGAATAGCAAATTTTACTTCCAATAACTATGGATCCATTTTCTCTATGGTTAGAGACTCTTGAGATTTTTTTCCTCTTTGTTACAGTTTGTTTGTTTGTTTATTGTAGTTTTATTTTTCAATCACAGATTACATTCAATATTATTTTGTATTAGTTTCAGGTGTACAACATAGTGGTTGGATAACCATATACCTTACAAAATGCACCCCCCCCGACACTCACCAATATTTCAACTACCCGCCTGGCACCATAGTTATTACAATACTTGACTATATTCCCTCTGCTGTACCTTAATATCCCATGACTATTTTGTAACTACCAATTTGAACTTCTTTTTTTTTAATATATTTTATTGATTTTTTACAGAGAGGAAGGGAGAGAGATAGAAACATCGATGAGAGAAAGAGACATCGATCAGCTGCCTCCTGCATGTTCCCTACTGGGGATGTGCCCACAACCAAGGTACATGCCCTTGACCGAAATTGAAACTGGGACCTTTCAGTCCACAGGCTGACGCTCTCGCCACTGAGCCAAACTGGTTTCGGCCCAATTTGTACTTCTTAATCCCTTCACCTTTTTTACCCACCCCCACCCCCAACCCTCTTCCCCTCTGGCAACCATCAGTCTGTTCTCTGAACCTACGTGGACGGAGACTTTTCTGATCCGGCAGGAGCAGAGCAGTGAGGAGCTGATCTGAATGCAGCGAGGGCTGGAGGGAGACAGGACCTCTGGGAAGATGGAAG
Source organism: Lasiurus cinereus (assembly GCA_011751065.1). NCBI lineage: Eukaryota > Metazoa > Chordata > Mammalia > Chiroptera > Vespertilionidae > Lasiurus > Lasiurus cinereus. The sequence goes on from JAAGEH010001436.1 coordinate 10,058, forward strand.
AGAACCTGTAACCGCCATGAGGACAGAATCGATGGGGGAGGCGTGCCCCTAAACTTGTCCAGCCAACGTGTTCAAAAACAATGGGTGACGAGGTGAGAGCAGGCGCGTGAACACCAGGCAGATGTGAGCTTGAACCCCAGCCCTGGCACTCACTGGCCTGTGACCTGAGCAGACCAAGCGGCGGGATGTGAGATCTAAGGTGCAGCTGTCGGGGGGGATAATACAGGCTCAGAGCTCTCCTCCAGGTTTAAAAGGATGCCGACTGCAAAGGGCCTCGCAGTGTCTGCCTGCAGGGGGTTCTCAACGCACGTAAATCCCCTCCGGTCCCACCTGGGCAGTGTCCCTGCTTCACCCGACGATGCCTGCGATTCTCCTTTCTCAGCAGTAGACTCTTTTTAAAATATATATATGTTTTATTGATTTTTTTACAGAGAGGAAAGGAGAGGGACAGAGAGTTAGAAACATCGATGAGAGAGAAACATCGATCAGCTGCATCCTGCACACTCTCCACTGGGGATGTGCCCACAACCAAGGTACATGCCCTTGACCAGAATTGAACCTGGGACCCTTCAGTCCACAGATTGGCGCTCTATCCACTGAGCCAAACCGGTTAGGGCAGTAGACTCTTTTTTAAAAAATATTTTTTTATTGATTTCAGAGAAGAAGGGAGAGGGGGAGAGAGAGAAACACCAATGATGAGAGAGTAATATTGATTGGCTACCTCCTGCATGCCCCCTCCTGGGAATCAAGCCAGTAACCTGGGCATATGCATCCATGACCTCCTGGTTCAAAGATGGATGTTCAATCACTGATTCACACCAGCGGGGCACAACATGATACTCTTGAGTGAGAAGCAAAAAAAAAAAAAAAGATACCAGAAAAGCAATAATATGCACTCCTCTGCCTATGTGGTGGTAACATTTCCCACAAATAAATGAGTGTGTAGCAAAGGTAGGGCGCATTCATGCATTCGTTGGAATTCCACAAATGTGGACATGGTAAACGCACAACTGAAATCGGGAATTTTCTGGCTGGCATCTTCGCAGTACCATCACTGACAGCATCCATGACCCTGTGTATTTCTGTAATTGACTCACGGGGATCTGGGAGAGCGCGAAGACAATCACACATACCCAGGATGATCGTGGAATGCTCCTGCTGTGGTAGAGGCATAGACAGTGATCTGTAAAATAATAACAAGGGCCTGGCCAATGTTGCTCAGTGGTTGAGCAACAACCTATGAACCAGGAGGTCCCAGGTTCGATTCCCGGTCAGGGCACATACCCAGGTGGCAGCCTTGATCCCCACTGTGGGGCCTGTGGGAAGCAGCTGATCAATGACTCTCTCTCATCAATATTTCTGTCTCTCCTCCCTTCCTCTCTGAAATGAATAAAAATTTATTTTAAAAAGTATAAAATATGCCCTGACTGGTTTGGCTCAGTGGATAGAGCGTGGGCCTACAGACTGAAGGATCCCAGGTTCGATTCCGGTCAAAGGATATGTACCTTGGTTTCGGGTACATCCCCAGTAGGAGGTGTGCAAAAGGCAGCTTATTGATCTCTCTCTCTCATCGATGTTTCTGGCTCTCTATCCCTCTCCCTTCCTCTCTGTGAAAAATCAATAAAAAAAATAAAAAATAAAAACAACAAAATATAAAATAATAATGAGGTGCCATTACTGCTTCTTGACTGTAGGGGCCATTTAGCCCAATGTTAGGTGCACAGACTCAAGCTAGATTGCTGGAGCTCTACTATCAGTCTGCCACGCACTCTGCTAGCCGTGTGACGCTGGGCTGTCAGCAGAAATGTCACATGAAGACCTTCAGGCACCTTCTTTTAAAGCAGTGGTTCTCAACCTTCCTAATGCCTCATCCCTTTAAGATAGCTCCTCATGTGGTGGTGACCCCCGACCATAAAATGATTTCCGTTGCTACTTCATCACTGTAATTTTGCTACTGTTATGAACTGTAATGTAAATATCTGATAGGCAGGATGTATTTTCGTTGTTACAAATTGAACATAATTAAAGCATAGTGATTAATCACAAAAACAATATGTAATTGTATATCGTGAAATATTTATTTCTAATTACAAATAAATGAAACTTTGTCTTGAATCGTGGTGTAGCATGGGTAACAGTCTTCATATGACAACAGTAAACTGCATGGCTACACTTTGCTACACCGAGGAGCGGTGTGTTGGTTCCTAAGACCATGGGAAATAGGTGTTTTCCAATAGTCTTAGGCGACCCCTGTGAAAGGGTCGTTCGATCTCCAAAGGGGTCGAGACCCACAGGTTGAGAACCGCTGTTTTAAAGAGAGCAATGTCCAGAAGGGGTAGGCCAAAGTAGGTTTACAGTTGTTTGTCTGGTAAATAATA
>JAAGEH010001437.1:701-19106 GCA_011751065.1 Lasiurus cinereus
TTTTCTTATCCAATCAGTTACCCTATGTCTTTTGATTGGAGCATTTAATCCATTTACATTTAAAGTTATTATTGATAAGTACTTATCTGTTGCCATTTTTAGTCCTTACCCCTGAGTTCCTTCTTCGCTTCCTCTTTCTTTTTATTACAGCAGACCTTTTAACATTTCTTGCATTGCTGGTTTGGTGGTAATATATTCCCTTAGTCGTTTTTTGTCTGTGAAGCTTTTGATTTCACCTTCAATTTTGATTGAGAATCTTGCAGGGTACAGTATTCTTGGATTCAGACCCTTCCTTTGCATGACTTTGTATATTTCATTCCATTCCCTTCTGGCCTGATGAGTTTCTGTTTCAGTAGCTAGTCTTATGGGGGTTCCTTTGTAGGTAACTTTCTGTTTCTCTCTGGCTGCTTTTAAGATTCTTACTATGGCGTTGGTGTTTGCCAATTTAATTATAACGTGCCTCGGTGTCGCTTTGTTGGGGTTCATTTTGCTTGGGACTCTGTGAGCTTCTTGGATTTGTGTGGGTTTTCTCTTTTCTATATTGGGGAAATTTTCTGTCATTATTTCTTCAAACACGTTCTCTAATCCTTATTCAGTTTCCACTCTTTCTGGAACCCCAATTATGCGGATGTTATTTTGTTTCATGTTATCCCAAAGTTCCCTTAGACTCTCCTCTTGCTTTTTAACTTTTTTTTCTAGAAGCTGCTGTACTTGGGTATTTTTTCCTACCGTGTCTTCTAGCTCACTGATGCGGTCCTCTGTTTCTTCTAGTCTACTTTTGATGCTTTCTATTGAGTTCTTTATAGCAGTGATGTCATTTTTCATTTCTTCTTGTTTATTCTGCACCTCCTCTAGGTTCTTCTGCATTTCTTCTTGCTGCTTCTTCATCTCCTCTTGCGTCTTCTTTATTTCCTCTTGGCTCTTACTCATATTGTCAAATTTGTCTTCCATTCTTTTCAACCACATTATGATCATTTCTCTGAACTCTTTCTCTGGTAGGCTTATTTGTGGTTCTATTTCATTTACTTCCTTTTCTGGTGAAACCTACCTTTCTGTCTTATGTGGGCTGTTTCTTTTTCTGCCCATGGTCTTTCTTCTCTGCGTGTCTGGTTATGTAGTTCTCTCTCCTACATTGATTGAAAGGCACAAACTACAACACGACCGGGTACAGCACACAAGGCACTGAGTAGAAATGTATTCAAGATGTTAATAATCACAAATAAGGTGACCACCAATGAAGGACAAATTAGGGGTAAATAGCGAAAGAAGAAGAGGAAAATGAGGAAAAAAGAAAAGAAAGAATTGCCAAAATCAAATTGGCAGAGTGAGAAAAAAAAAGATAAATAAATGAACAATAAAATAAAATAAAATAAAATAAGAAAATAACAAGGAGAAAAAGGAGAAGGAAAGAGGAAGAGAAAAAAGTCAGAGAGAAAAGAAAGTGTATAAGAGAGAAAAGAGGAACAAAATATAGATGTCAGGAGACAACTCCAATAGAACAGTCACTAATCCCAATAAAGGCCAGCAACCAGTACCTAGAGATTAAGGCAAATTGCAAATAGCAACTGGTATCGAGGGAGGTGAGGGAAAAGAGAGGTACAAAACAAAGCAAGCAAAAAGCAAACTAAAACAAGTAGAATAAACTAAAGCAATCTCACAAAAAAATTTCAAAAAATCGATATAATCACTTTTCAGGCAAATAGCAACAAAAGGACATAGAGAAAAAACAACTTTTTGGCTAGTGAAGACAAGAGGAGAGAGGTTTGTGTGGACTTGTAGTAGGGGATTTGAAATTAGATATATAATTGGGGTGAAATTTTAACCAGGTAAAGCGAAAAATAGGGAGAATCTAAAGTTGGAAAAGGGAAAGAGAAACAAGACAACAAAATGGGGAAAGTTAGGAGGAAAGTGTTGGCATAAAGGTAGAGTTGAGTTGGAGTAAAATTATGCTAAAGGAAAGATGAAAATAGAATGTAGAACTCTAATCCCGAAATAAAATAAAGAGAAAACAAAATGACACTTTTTTTCCCAAAAACGGTAAAGTACTAGTAGTAATTAATAATACTAGTTTAAAACAAAAATGTAATAATTATAAAGGTAAAATCAATTGAGGCAGAAAGAAAAAATATTCTTTTAATTAAAATATGTGAAAATGAAAAATAAAAAAATTAAAAATTAAAAAAAAGAATAAAGGAAAAATTAAAAAAAGAAGAAAAACACAATGGTCCTTCACTTTCACTATTATTCTGCTTGGCACTCCTGTTTCCCAGTAGGGGAGGTATTGCAGTTCCCTGTGTTCCCCTCTTGGTGTTTTAATCTCTTTATTCTTTTGTGGTTATGTGAGAGTCAATTTCTGTGTCATCCATTGGGTGGCAGTGTTTCGGAATTGATCTCTGAGACAAAGCACAGGACCTCTCTAGGCTGTGCTGAGATCCTGCTACTCTGTGGTTCTCAAAACCAGTTTGTGGGGGTTTTGCAGCCGGGACACTGTAATAACTCCCAGGCTGTCCCTCTGCCCCAGAAAAAAAAAAGCGTGTCGTTTTTCCAGAGCTCTCCTCTGTCAACAGCTCAGAGGGTTTGCCTCCACACTCAGGGATCATGCCCTGACCACCTCTGCGGACCTCTCCAGAGGCAGCTTTCCCACAGCCCGGCTCCCACAGTGTGCACGTCTCTGCCCTGTGGGGGTAGGAGACCTCACCCTGGCCCAGGCGAAATCTGACCCTTCCACGTGCCCTGTGGATCTACGAATCCTCCACCTGCTCATCTGTGCCGCCTGGGAAGCCGCACTCTGGGTCCCTGGCTGCTCTGTGGGTGCCTCTGTCAGCCGCAGCTTTCAGACCTCGGCAGACATCCACCTCCCCCTTAAGTCAGGCGCAATCTGACCTTTCCGTGTGTTCTGTGGATCTCTGATTCCGCCAAGTGTCTGCGCCGATTGGAGAGCGGAGTTCTGGGTCCCCGGGTCCCTGGCTGCTCGATGGGTGCCCAGCCGAAGGCTTCAGACCACCTCCCACTGCAAGATGGCTCGGGCTCCGCGTTCGCGCTGGTGGCTCTGGCGGACAAAAACCCCGTGGCAGTGGGGCTGCCTGGCCGGGAGAGCCCCTTCCAGCAGTTCCCCGCCTTCCCCTGGAGGACAACTGACTCCTAGCTTGCCAACAAACACTCCCAATGCAACTCTGAGCCGCTCTCTCTCCCTCTGCCCAGCGACAAAGCTCCAGACGCGTCCGTCTACTCCGCCGCCATTTTCTCCCCCCAATAATGTCATATTTTGATGTTTAAAAAAATCCAGGCCGGAGTGTCTCAGTTTGTTGGGTGTAGTCCCAGGCACAAAGAGATTGCTAGCTCCATTCTTATTTGAGTGCACCTTCTTTGATTATGGGCTGCATACCATTAGGGGTCATGTAGGAGGCAGCCATTCTCTTCTTCTCTCTGTAAAAGTCAATTAAAATGCATTTACATATGTTTATGCATTTAGATTTGTAGTCTTCAGAAATAATTGAAATAATACTTTTCACCCGAGGGAGCATTCTAAGCATCACAAAATCTGAAATAATGTTTGCAAACAAGAGTTTAGTTTTGGAGACAGCCCTCCCCAGAAACCTGTGCCCAGCCCTAAAACCTAAAGTTGTCAGTTCCCAGTGTCACTTGGACGCCCCAGAACAATATTCTCAATGGTCAATGAGTGACTGGGATCCTAGTGCCCCATGCCAGGCTAGATTGTTACATTACCCAAAGGGCCATGTGCTAAGGATGGTGTGTTTTAGCCAATGAAAGCCCAGAAGAGGCGCATTATCCCTTTGCTCATTGGATGGAGCTTGACTTCCAGGGTTTCTCTTGGTGGTGAATTTGACTTTTGCAGTTTGTTCACAGAATCAGAGGCTCCAGTGCTTGGTCCCGAGGCCTCAGAGGCAGTGTCCCCACAGTGCAGTGTGTGTCTGAGGCTGGCTGAGTCACAACAGGCTGAGATTGAGTCCTCCATGCCTCCCAAACTACTTTTTCCTTCCAGAGTCCAAATGGCCTCACTTCATTTAACCTGCAGCCTCAGGTGTAGGTGCCTGTCCTGTCCTGCAGCCCAGGTCTCAGTTCCAGAACAGTGAGTTGCTTGACGGCGCCACCTGGTGTAACAGAGTGGGAAAGAGTGACTGGCTGAAAAGCCACCTTGTAAGGCTGTGGTGTTGTGACTGGGGAGGAATGATTGGGGAAACGTTGGCCTGTTTTATGCCTAGAGGCAATCAAGAAGATGAAGCAAACTTTTGTGTAAGGAGTTTTACTTCATTTTCAGGAAGCTGCTGCCATCAATGGCTGTGAACCAAAGTTGGACAAAGTGTGAGTTCGGCTTCTAACCTTTTCTAAAAACTGCTCAGAGGAAGAACAGATTAGAAGCGAGAGGAGAGCAGTGAGAGAAAGGAAGGAGAATTTCTGTAAAAGCCCCGAGATCATGCAGGCATCACCCAGCCCTGAAGCTGGCCCAGGCCCCTGAGCAGCCTGAGCCCATGGGTCCTGGCGATGGATGCCAGGCTCTCAAAAGACCTTTATTTTATTTTTTCAGTTTTGTGCAGATGGTGAATTGCTTAGCAGACTGGGTTGTAGAGATTATTTCAGTGCCTCACCTCTGAGATCGTGGTTACCTAGGACTGCATAACCACTCTTCTACAACTTGGATCTGGGGACCTTGTTAAGACATCAAATCCAGAATTCTACATCCAGGTCTAGTGTCATATGAATGGTTTCTGTTTTTGGCAAGCAGTGGAATGGGATGTGAGAGGTTTCTGCAGGCACAGGGACCTATATGGCTAAAGGCTTGGAGTGTAGACTAAGCTTTTCAAGAACCACACAGAGTCTTTCTTTAAAAATTAACAACTGGTAACAATGGGGCAGGAATCAGGTCTAGAGAAGCTTTGTGACATCTTGGATGTGTGTTCTGCAGGATATGGGAACAGTGGGAGGTTTGGTGCAGTAGGGGCAAGTCATGTGTCCGAGGCCTCATTGGACCCTCCATGGATGCAGCATGATGAATAATATAGATTGGATAGGGACAGGGAAAAAACTAAGATGGAAGCCGCTGTGATAGTCTCGGTGATGGTTGCTGTGGTGGCGATGTAAGCTTTGGATTCTGGACTGGTGTTTCATGTGTGGCCATTTAGGTTACCTAATAAGGAGGTTGAGAGAGAGGTAAGACACATGGAAGATGTGAAGGTTTGCATTTGGCAGATGGACGCACAGAAGAACCATCAGCTGAGATGAAGATATTCACATTAGGAAGTATAATGTCATTTGGGGATACCACTATTTCTATATTTTACCTGTTAGGTTTTCTGATATTTCAGGAAGCAGTTCATGAGCATCTGGAACTCTGAGGAGCAGTTCAGAAAAAAAAAACTTCTCTAAATATTGTTGGGGATGTAGGGACCAGGGTGGGGTTGTAGATCATTTTCCTTATTTTTAATTGGAGATAAAAGAGTGAGTCAAACAAGGTGAGACTTCAGCTGCTGCATATTTACCTGTTAAAGGCACACCTGGATTTTAATTGAGCCTTAGTCTTGGGGGTTCTCATCAGTCTGTTTGATTTGCTGAGAGGCATGAGTGGGCATCTCACTGGGCGTGGATAGAGGGCCTTAGGTTATGGGACTTGAGTGCTGAAGGCTATGACTGGTGAATGGAGGTCAGGTGCAGCTCCAGTGGAGGTGGCTTCTGGATATCTGAGATCTGATGTGGTTCTCAGTAATTGAGGTTGAAGGAAAACGCAATCAGGGAGGGAGGCCACCATAGCAGAACTCAAGGCTGGTTCCATGAGTGTGGACTCTCAGAGTTGGCATATATCTTAGTCTTATTTGAATTTTCCAAGCAGACACTAAACAACACATGCTGAGTAATGAGTAGAAAGTCAAGAAGATCACCTTGGGAGCTGTGACTGTGGGAGTGCAGGTGTGAGATGGGTATGTGAGAAAGAGTGATGTGCCATTGGAGTAGACATATGCCTTCATAGTTAAAGGGCCCTGACATTGACATAAGAGGAAATGGAGTTTGAGTCCATTTCTTGTTATGTCTGGAAGTATGATATGGTGAATGTCAGATTCATTCCTGAAAAGAGGGTGTGTTCTGGTAGTACATTCCTGGTCCAAAGCTTCGGTGAAGTTTCTGTGCACACCTGCCTTTTGTTGTTGAGGGTTGTTACAGTGATCAATAGGAATGAGATTGCATACATCAATGTCATCTGGGCTTGAAAATCTCTACTGAAGTGGTGAAGGGAAAAGCATAAAAGAGAATAACATTACAGAGTTGGTGGGTTAGAATTTTGTAAAAGCAGATGATTAGAAAATAAACTGTGCTCATTATGGCATATATGTGTTACCTTTGATGGTGTCTCTCTGAGAATGCAGCTATGTGAGAAGTATGGTTCAAAGAATTATGTGTAGAATGTAGTACAACGTGATGGCTTCAGCACCCTGGGATTGGGGTCAAAAGGTTGAATAATGATACCATAATATAGTGATTCTCTGAATCGGAGGACAGCAAGGTGATTTCCAGGAGAGAATAGCATCAAATCACTCATAGTCCCCTTAGGGAGAACATCTCTCCCTACCTTATGTTCATGACACCCAGTGTATTAAAAAGGAGTGTGATATACATTGTGTTCCAGAGCAGAGGTATCATCTAAAAAATTATTTGCCCTTATTGTTGGGAGAACACACGGCATCAACTGAAACAGGAGAGAATGACTTTGATGGGACCAAGGTCTGGTATCTCTTCTGATGTGAGGAGTTGAGGAAGCAGATGGATGTGGATGTTGGAAAGTATGATGGACATAAAACTGTAGGAGAGAAACTCATCATGGCCTGAACTGTGCCCATTATGACAGGATATGAACTTTGAAGATGTAGCCATCTCCTTCTCAGAGAGGAGTGGGGGATTCTTGATGAGGCTCAGAGACGTATGTACTGCAAGATGGTGGTAGAAGTATTTGCACTGGTCTCATCTATAAGTAAGACATTCTCATCTCTCCTGGTGTCCTGAGGTGATGTCCTCTCTTTCTTCCCCAGATGTGGCTCTCACGGCAAGAACAGGGGCTTTAATTGCTTGTCCCATTGTCCTGGCTAATGTGCTGTGGCTCAGAGTGCTGAGTAATTTGGAGAGACCTGAGCGAAGGAATTCATGAATATCCCTCACGTACATAGCTTAAGATGGTTAAGGAAGCACCTTGGGTCAGGATTGTTACAAACAACCTAATATGCCCGGCTTGCACTTCTTCTTCCTGAGTCAGTGAGTATGTCCACATCCATCGTTTCCACTTCTGCACCATTCCTCCAGCTAAAGGCTCTTTTTGATGGACTGTTCCAGGTTAGGGTCTCTATTTGCATGAACCATGGGTGGTTCTTGAAAGGCCTCCTTCCATTGTGTGTAATATTCTGTTCCCTGAATACTATTGCATGCTGTATTGCTCTGGGTCAGTACTGCCTACTCACCTCTGCTGTCTTTCAGTAAAACTCAGAATGTTGGTGTTCTATGTTCTTATACAGTAGGAGGTACAACAATAACCCTGTTTTTTTCATAGGGTGAACATGCAGGATAATATAAAGTGTTGTCTGGCCCTCCTGAGTTGCAACTCGGGTGAGGTATGACATAAGGGTGGTGTTTGGATTATACCAGAATGTGCTCATGTTCAACAAGTTTAGGTTGAGGTGCCATTGGTAGAAACTCAATTTTACCTTTTCATTCCCATGCTTGACTCTTCCCTGACTTATCTTTTAATCTGTGCCTTCCCGGTTTCTGACTATCTTCACATTCTTGCCCTTTTCCATCACCTGTTCCTCTTAATTATTCTATCTGCAGAATTTTCTTTTCTTTTATTAAAAAATATATTTTATTGAATTTTTTACTGGGAGAAAGTGAGAGGGATGGAAAAGGTAGAAACATCAATCAGCTGCTGACTGTATACCCCCTACTGGGCATGTGCCCACAACCAAAATACATGTCCTTGACCAGCATCAAACCTGGAGCCCTTCAGTCCACAGGCCAATGCTGTATTCACTGAGATAAACCAGTTAGGGCTGCAGTATTTTCAAATATTGACATGCATTTGTGTTATGAGGCTCACAAACGTGCTTCACTAGATACCGATACAAGCTTCTCATTTCTTGAATTTTATGTGGAATAAAATGTAGCCAACTTTCTGCACAGCTGGCCCATGTCACCAGCCGACAAGCCCTGTTAAACACTGTTAGGAGATGCAGGAGCAGATGATCCAGGTTCTGTCCCATATGGTGCTCATCACGTTTGTTTCATATTTTGTTGAAAGTGTTCCCTGTATGGTGATCTTCAGAGGCCCAGATCTTCACAGCAGCATCTTATCAATATTTCCTTCAGATATTTTACTGTCAGACAGTTGCATGGAACTAACATTTTATGTGTAACACACTTTTGTAATGAGACTTCTCCCTGACATCACAGTCAACTATCATTTCATTACCATTTTTTTTTGGTTTACAGGTTATTGGCATTAAAAGTATGTTGCAGAGACCTGTTCTGAGCAGACTTTATCTGCAGAAGGGGAGTCACAGGTTAGTGCTTCTAAGACAACTTCAGCAAAACAGAAGACTCATCTCTCTGGGAGGTGTTTCTCTGTGTTGAAAGATATTCTGCACCTGACTGAGTCACAGGCAGCAGACTTTGAACAGAAAGGCTTCCTCACTAAGGCATGTGTGAGAGACTTCTGTATCAATGCAAACCCTCATCAGCAACAGAGGCATGCCAGTGGAGAGAAGCTCTGGAAAGAAGCTGTGGATAGGGCCTCGTTTTTTGAGCACATTAAACTTCTACTTATAGGAGCTGCCTTCAACCAGTAGGGAGCTTGGGAAAGACTTTCAAGCCATGTCAGAGCTTCTCCAGCACCAGTCTCCTCTCAGCATTGAGGAGCCACAGAGTGGCAGTGAGATTTCAGAGGAATTTCTCAATAGAAAAAGGCATCACCAATGGGATGATTGTGAAAAAGCTGCCATCCACACCCAGAACTTTGTTCAACATCAGGCCGTCTCCTCTGGAGAAGTGAAATATGAGTGTAATCTATGTGGGAAAGTTTTCAGATATATCTTTAACCTCAATAGACATAATAGAGTTCATATAGGAAAAGAGTCCTATCAGTGTACTGATTGTGAGAAGCCCTTCAAGCCAAGGACTTCTTTCACTAAACACCAAAAGTTCACACTGGAGGAAAACCTTACAAATGCAGGGAATGTGGAAAATAATTTAGGTGCAATTATGACCACTTTATCTACCAGAGAGTTCACACTGGAGAAAAATCTTATCAGTGTAGTGAATGCGGAACGTGCTTCAGCAGTAGCTCTACTCTCATTCGACACCACAGAGTTCACACTGGCGAAAAGCCATACAAATGTAGTGACTGTGGGAAGTGTTTTAGTCATGGTCTTGCCCCATTAAACACCACAAAGTTTATACTGGAGAAAAACATTATGAGTGTAGTGAATGTGGGAAAACTTTTAGGCAGAAAAGTCACCTCTTTATTTACCAGAGATTTCACACTGGAGAAAATCTATATCATTGTAGTCATTGTGGGAAGTGCTTCTGTCAAAAGTCTTACCTCATTATGCACCACAGAGTTCACACTGGAGAAAAACCTAATAAGTGTAGTGAATGTGGGAAAACTTTTAGGCAGAAAAATCAACTTCTTAACCACCACAGAGTTCACACTGGAGAAAAGCCATATCAATGTCATGAATGTGGGAAGTGTTTCCATGAGAACTCTAACCTCACTAAACAACACAGAGTTCACACTAGATAAGGGCCTCATAAAGTACTAAATGTGGGAAACCTTTTTGCTACAAATCTTTCCTCATTCAACACTTGAGAGCACACACTGCAGAAAAGCTTTAAATGTGCAGGAATGTTTTACTTTATTACTGAGAACAACAACCCTGAAGGAGAAGCTTTTACCCCATTTACCTGAATGCAAGCCCCTTTTTTAGTACATATACTCTGGTAGATTCCTTCTAAATTTAATGTATAAATGACACTTTCTGAAACTGGATCCCCCTTGCTAATCTACTGAGGACTATAACCTGATTGATGTCACTGGAAGAATTTGTCTGGAAGATATTTCACCTCTACCATCTGCCTCACCAGAATAGGCTGCATACGTCACAACCCCTGCATACCCTGGGGTTGTGCTTGAGAAAATTATGAATATCCAGAGTCCAGGAGAATTGACCTGGCCCTGGTTTTTTCCAGAGCACACTTCCTCCACCAAGAAGTGCTACTTCTTTCAGGGACAAAGTGGGTCTCACATTATGCTGTGATGAAGTGTTTCATTTTCCAGTTCATCAACCCACAGAACTCTTGCTGTCCTCTGCTCTGGTTTATGATCCTTATTTAAGGGAGAATTTTCTTTTGTATCTTTAATTTTGTTGGTTCTGTTCTCTCCCTGGGATGGTTGAAAGAAAAGTTGTGTTCTGTCAGCATGGATAGGTGAACAATATGGTTTAATCTCAAACTTTCTCTGCTTTGGAAGGCACAGCTTCATGGCAGAAAGTCACTCTTTGTTCAATATTGGCTGATTTTTTATTGCCGGTCAAGTCCTTGAGAGAAAGTGTGCATGAGTTTGTGGTTCTAAGTTGCTGTCTGGTACCTTTTATATTGTAGAGATTAATGGTCTCCCTGAACTGGCAGAATTTATTGTCCTCCTGTAAACAATATGAATTACATTCTCTTCACTGTATGTATTATGTGTCAGCAATGTTTAGGGGAACTACTCTCCACATGCTCAAAAGAGGACATATGTCATGATGTATGATATTTCATAGGCTGGTGTTGTTTTTTGTAACACATTGAATTAAAATTATTTTGAGACATAACATCTGTTTTCATTTTAATGCCATACACTGCAGTGAAACTCGATAACAAGTGCCTCTTTTGGACATGAATCCAAAATATTCCATTGGTTGTGGCTTGTATGAACTCTGAGTACTTTCTGAGGACCTCTATTATTATTTCCTGTAGCTGGCGTCACTAGCAGACAAAATAAGCTCATGGTTTTGTGCATTTCCCTGGCCCCTTAGGGTGTTGATCTCCAGGTTGTTGCTCAACAGACACGAGCTCAAAGTTAGAGGAAGGATATGCTATAATCAGACTCAAGATGTGTCTTTTGTAATCAACAGTCGGCATTCATGTTGATTCCAATGGCAATGGTCTTCCACACTTGACAACATTTGCTGCCACTGAGGCAAGGCTGTTCCCCCAGCCAATGAGAACTGACATGCAACAAAATGCACCTGTCTCATGTGTGTTACTTGGTGAGCCCTGACACAGAGATAAAGCTGAGAAACTGTCAGATGTGACATAAACCATCTGTAACTCCTACACAGGATGGGGCAACAACAGGCTTACAGTTGTATGTTTGCAAAACACAGAGATTACTCTTTTTAAGAAATCTTTTAGAAAATAATTTTATTCTTTTTAGGGAGAGAGAGAGACTGGAAGAGAGAGGTAAACATAGATCTGCTGCCTCCTGCACATCACATTTGGAAATCCATTTGGGGATATTCACTGACTTGGAATCAAACCAGAGATGTGTCAGTGAATGGGATGGACCCAATCAACTGAGGACACTGGCAGGGGCAGAGATTATTGCTGTTTATTAGTTTTAATTATTGTATTATTTTCCATACCAACAACTCTATACCTTCTTTTGCACTCCCTCTATTTTCCTACCGCCCTGTTCTAATCTCTCTTTTTGTCTTTATTAGACCTCCATACACTCAGGTATTTCCCCTTCTTTACAATAGAGTAGTTCATACTGTACATAATTTTATAAGCACTCTTTGTGTGTACTTTCAAGAAATACTGTTTTCTTCCGTCACAGAATCATTTTGAGATTTAATACAAATGCTTGTGTAAAGTGTTTATTATTTATTGCTGAGTAGAACTGGATTCTGTGAATAACCACTTTATTAATTGTTTTATATTTTTTGTCATTTTCAGGTTTGGGATATTATACATAACTCTTCTGGGAATATTTGCATTCAGCTTTGTATATAGACATGTGTTTTACTTATTTTCCTGTTTTATAGGTGAATGTTTTACATTTAAGATATGCAAAACTGTGACCCATAATGGACATTCCCTTTGGCTTACCACTAACCCACAGTCCATAAAAATTCCAAATTTTTTGCTACCTTGCAAGGGCATACAAAGGTTAATCTTTTCAACAGTAATCACAGAAATGCAGATAATATTAAATTGCTCTTGTTTTAATTTCATGTACTGAGGAATATTTTATGGTTAACAATTTTTATACATGTTTCTGCACTGTATTTATCTTCTTTGTTAAAATGTTTGAAATTGTTTAAATAAACTTATTATTTTAACTGAAAGAGGAATGTACAGCTTTTAAGGCAGAGTAGTGATATTGTTAATATAAGAGAACATGGATGCTGGAATTCTTGCTGTCAGTAACATTCCCAGGCAACTCTCCTAAAATGTGCTCTTCACTCCCCATACTGTGGGGAGCCCTCGCATCAGGGACTTACCCAGGGTCACACTCAGAAGTGGGTTCTGAGTTTTCTGCCATTGAATTCTGACCAAAGTCCTGTTTCTGAAGTTCACTCCAATGAATATTGGGTTTGGGCAGCTCGGGATCATGGTCTCAATGGAGGAAGAGAAAGCAAACCATCCTGACTGACTTCCACTGTCATTTCCTACTAATCCCCACCATTTCCTTCATCCCAGAGCAGCCTCAAAGGGTGGATGGATCTATGGGGTTACCTTTTGGGGGCACATCAAGTAGGGTAGGTGCTGCTACTGACACTCTGATGTTGGCTGCAGCCAGTCATATGCTTTGACCAATGAAATGAGGTGGGAGTAAAGACACTCACTTCTAACAGGAATGTCTGGGACAAGTGAGATGGGCAGTCCTCTATGTCCATCTCTGAGAACACCCAGCAGGAATCTACATGCTGGCTGCTCCTTCATCCTGATTCCAGGAGAACCAGGGTGTTCATGTGCTCTGAAGAAGAAAGATACCTTCTTTAAGCCACTAGAGCTTTGGGTCTGCTTATAACATACAATAACATCTACCCTGTCCTAATGGGAATGCATCCCTTATTCTACCCTCTAGGAGGCAGCAGAGCTTAACATTAGAAGCCAGTGCTCTGTTAGTGTCACCTGGGTTTGACTTCTAGCCTGCCTTTATTAACTCTACAATCAGTCAATTTACATTGAGTCTCTGAGTCTGGATTTCCTCCTCATTAACTAGTTGGTGAAAGCACCTAAGGTTGCACAGATGATTAAATGAAATAACAATGCAGATAAAGCATTGAATCCAGAGCCTGGCACCTGTAGTAAACATTCAGTAACTGGTGGCTTTTTAATGTCACAATGTGTACTCACCACAGACAAGGTAGCAACTGTCAATGTGTTGGCCTATGTATTCTTTCAAATTTTCTTTTTAAATGAATAGGATAGGATTATGTATATTCTCTCATAGCCTGCTTTTTCCCTTAATAATGTCATATTTTGATGTTAAAAATAAAAGCCAGTTGGGGTGGCTCAGATTGTTGAGAGTAGTCCCATGCACAGAAAGATTGCTGGCTCAGTTCTTATTAGAGGGCACCTGCTGTGGTAATGGGCTGCATCTCATTATGGGGTCATGTCGGAGGCAGCCATTCTCTCCCTTGTGCACTGTCGGTGGGAATGCAGACTGGTGCAGCCACGGTGGAGAACAGTATGGAGTTTCCTCAAAAAACTAAAAATGGATCTCCCATTTGATCCTGTAATCCCACTCTTAGAAATTTATCCTAAGAAATCACAAACACCAATCAGAAAGGATTTATGCACCCCTATGTTCATAGCAGCACAATTTACAATAGCTACAATTTGGAAACAGCCTAGGTGCCCATCAGCAGATGAGTGGATCACAAAATTGTGGTACATCTACACAATGGAATTCTATGCTGCCATTAAAAAGAAGGAATTCTTACCATTTGCAGCAATCTCGTTGGAACTGGAGAGCCTTATGCTTAGTGAAATAAGCTAGTCAATGAAGGAGAAGCATCACATGATCTCACTCATTTGTGGATAATAAAGAACATTATAAACCGATGAACAAAAGGATAGATACAGAGGCAGTAAAGCTTCAAACAGATTGTGAAATTACAACAGGAAGATTAAAGTTAGGTGAGGTAGATAAGAGATCAATCAAAGGACTTGTATGCATGCATATAAGCATAACCAATGAACACAGACACTGGGGTGTTGGGTTATGCCTGGGAGGGAAGGGGACAATAGGGAGATATGTATAAAAAATTAATTTAAAAAATCATATAGTCATATCAATTGATACAGAAAAAGCATTTGAAAAAAATCCAACACCCTTTCTTAATAAAAACTCTCAGCAAGGTGGGAATAGAAGGATCATACCTCAACATAATAAAATACATATATGACAAACCCACAGCTAACATCATACTCAATGGACAAAAACTAAAGCCATTTCCCCTAAAAACTGGAACAAGACAGGGATGCCCACTCTCACCACTACTATTTAATATAGTGCTGGAATTATTAGCCATTGCTATCAGACAAGGAAAAGAGATAAAAGGCATCCAAATAGGAAAAGAAGAAAGAAAACTATCATTATTTGCAGATGACATGATACTGTACATAGAAAACCCTAAAGACTCCATCAAAAAATCATTAGACGTGATAAATGAATTCAGCAATGTGGCAGGAACAAAATTAACACCATGAAATCTATGGCATTTATATATAACAATAATGAACTTACAGAAAGAGAAACTAAAACAGCAATCCCATTTACCATCGCACCAAAAAAAATTAAGATACCTAGGAATAAACTTAACTAAGGAGGTAAAAAAAAACTATACACAGAAAACTACACAATGCTAAAAGAGAGAGAGAGAGAGAGAGAGAGAGAGAGAGAGAGAGGAAAGCATAAACAGATGGAAGAACATACATGTTCATGAATTGGGAGAACCAATATCATCAAAATGTCCATTCTACCCAAAGCAATTTATAAATTCAACCCAAACCCCATGGAAATACCAAAGGCATACTTGACAGACCTAGAACAAACTTTCCAAAAATTCATCTGGAATAAAAAAAGACCCCGAATAGCTGCAGCAATCCTTAGAAGAACAAAGTGGGTGGGATCTCAATGCCAGATTTCAAGCTGTATTACAAAGCCACTGTTCTCAAAACTGCCTGGTACTGGCACAAGAACAGACACATAGATCAATGGAATAGGATAGAGAACCCAGAAATGGACCCAAACCACCATGCTCAATTAATATTTGACAAAAAAGGAAGGAACATACAATGGAGTCAAGGCAGCCTCTTCAACAAATGGTATTGGGAAAATTGGACAGAAACATGCAAAAAATGAAATTAGACCACCAACTTACACCAACACAAAAATAAACTCAAAATGGATAAAGGACTTAAACATAAGATGGGAAACCATGAAAACACTAGAGGAATCCACAGGCAGCAAAATCTCCAACATATGCAGAAGGAACTTCTTCACCAACACAACACCTCAGGCAATGGAAGCTAAGGGAAAAATAAACAAATGGGACTATTTCAAAATAAAAAAAAAACTTTTGTACAGCAAAGAAAACCATCAACAAAACAACAAGAAAGCCCACTGTATGGGAGAACATACTTGCCAATGATACCAATGATAAGGGTTTAATCTCCAACATTTACAGGGAACTCATGCAATTTCACAAACAGAAGATAAACAAACCAATAAAAAAAATGGGCAACTGATCTAAATAGGCACTTCTCAAAAGAAGACAGAATGAAGGCCAAGAGACATATGAAAACCTGCTCAAAGTCACTAATCATCAGAGAGATGCAAATCAAAACAACAATGTGGTACTATCTCACACCTGTCAGAATGGCAATCATCAACAAATCAACAAACTACAAGTGTTGGTGAGGATGCAGAGAAAAAGTAACCCTCGTGCACTGCTGGTGGGAATGCAGATTGGTGCAGCCACTGTGGATAACAGTATGGAGTCTCCTCAAAAAACTAAAAATGGAACTCCCATTTGACCCAGAGAACCCACTTCTAGGAATATACCCCAAGAAACTGGAAACTCCTATCAGAAAGGATATATATATCCATATGTTCATAGCAGCACAATTCACCATACCTAAGATTTGGAAACAGCCTAAGTGCCCATCAACAGATGATTGGATTAAAAAACAGTGGTACATCTACACAATGGAATACTACAGTGTGGTAAAAAAAGAAGGAGCTCCTACCATTTGCAACAACATGGATGGAGATGGAAAGCATTATGCTTAGTGAAATAAACCAGGCAGAGAAAGACAAATATCTCATGAACTCACTCATCTGTGGAATATAATGAATGACATAGACTGATAATCAAGATCAGATCCAGAGAATGAAAAATGTCGATCAAAACATCAAACCTCGGGGAAGGTGGGGGTTGGTGGGAATAAGGAGGAGATATCAACAGAGGGACCTTCGTCCATGGCATAATCATTGGGCACAGACAATGGGGAAGGTGGGGCAGGAGAGGGAATTCATACAGTGGTTACCATAACCTTAAGAGAAATTGCTTCATGATACAAAGATTTTTAAATGAAACTCTGTAACATGAAAATCATTAAATAATGAGAAGTTTCCTTTAAATGTCATAAGGATTGTAATTGAAAGTCAATATATTTGGCCTCCTGAACTAAGGAAAGTAATCTGTGTTTTTGCCTCCCTGAAAAAGTTTATATAAAGTTACAAAAAGAAATTGTCAGCCCGTTTTGAACTGAATTGCCATGGCCTAGACCAAAGAATATACTTACATGATATTATCCTACAATATCATTTAATTTTTGATATTTCACAATAGCATATTGTACAATTCTCCCAAACAAACATACAAACTAATTCTTTGAATGTTTAGCAGCAATTTAAAAAGAGGACATGAAAAGATTTAATTCCTTTCAGAAGGAATTAAGGCGCTGGGAAGGCCCCTCTTTCCTCCTTTGCCAAGGGGGACCCTCTTCTCACAACCCAATGGCCCTCCACTATAGCCTGAGCTCTCTATTCACGCGGAGGTTTAAGTCTCGTGGTGGCTGATATAATGAATCTGTCTCTTGCCAAATGGTGTGAGCTGGGCCCTCCCTGGAGAGGAACCTGAATTCCCTGAGATAAGTGAACAGTGCCAGGGCCCCCACCAGCAGGCGAGGGGATCCCCAGTGTAGGTGCTGGGCATGGAGGCCAGGAGGGCATAGGCTACCATGGAGACAGATCTGAACCTCACAACACCCTGCTTGGCCCGGGACGATGACTGGTTAGCCAGAGACGGGTAAGATTCCTCAGGGGAGGAACAACCTAAGACAGGCACAGTTGCAGAGGGGCCATCAGGAGGTAACTTGGGGCCAATAGAGGTGGGGCAAAGACCCTCACCCCCCTCCAACCTTGAAGGCATCTGAACCTTCACCCCTTCTGAGGGAGGTCTCCTGTCCCCATGGATACCTCGCTTCCCATGCTCAGCACAGATCAGGATGCAGGTAACGGACAGAGACGTGTCCCAGCTCAGATCAGGACCCAGGTAACAGACAGAAACATGCCAACAGCAGCTGTCCTTTTTCTAAATTCAGCCTAGCACTAGGAATGCTCAGTGCCTACTCAATGCAAATAAACTTTTCCACTAATATATACAGGGTAATCTAAGATTGTTGATAGAGTATTAAATTTGACGTAAAAGAGTTATCAAGCTTTCAGATTAATTTAAATTGGCGAAATGAAATAAACGAACACCCAAGAAAATGTAAGTGTACTGGACAAAAAGCTGTTTCTAAAGTATTAATTAAAATTTCTATTGATAGCTTATTTCTATCCTACAGGGGAAAGATGTTTTTGAAGACAAGAATCAGGGGGTGGGTTGGGGGGAAGCAGACGCAGAGGCAAAGAAGCAATGAACAGAGTGTCGTGCTACAGTGGGAAGGCAGGGGAAGTTGGGGAGGAGGGGCCTGTAGGAGATCAATCGAAGGACTTGTATGCATGTGTGGGGGGGGATAGCCAGTGGATACAGAGCAATGGGGGAAGGCGGAGTGGGGGAAGAAGAGGGAGATGGATGAGGGCATGTATGGGGGGGTGGGGAGGGCAATAGGGGGAAAATAATAAATAAATTAAAAAATTAAAATTTCTATTGATAGCTCATCTCATGGTAAAATTGCTTAACATGCAATTAACACAAAACAGGCATATTTGTGTGCAAAGAATTAAAATTTAAAGTGATCAAGATTGCATTAAAATTTTACCAAATTCTCCATTAATCAAAAAGTGGGGGGGAGAGTAGGATAATATCTGGTAAGTAAATTACATCTAGAAAATTTTCACTTTAGAAA